>JAVGWX010000015.1:19496210-19745115 GCA_036924085.1 Ariolimax columbianus | reverse complement strand
AGATGTAGGAGGAAGAAGTAGGAGGAAGAAGTAGGAGGAAGAAGTGGAAAGAAGAAGAAGTAGGAGGAAGAAGGGGAAGGAAGAAGTAGGAGGAAGAAGTGGAAGGAAGAAGAAGTAGGAGGAAGAAGGGGAAAGAAGAAGAAGTAGGAGGAAGAAGTAGGACGAAGAAGTAGGAGAAGAAGTAGGAGGAAGAAGTAGGAGGAAGAAGTGGAAAGAAGAAGTAGGAGGAAGAAGTAGGACGAAGAAGTAGGAGAAGAAGTAGGACGAAGAAGTGGAAAGAAGAAGTAGGGGAAGAAGTAGGAGGAAGAAGTAGGAGGAAGAAGTAGGGAAGAAGAAGTAGGAGGAAGAAGTAGGAGGAAGAAGTAGGAGGAAGAAGTAGGAGGAAGAAGTAGGAGGAAGAAGTGGAAGGAAGAAGTAGGAGGAAGAAGTAGGAGGAAGAAGTAGGAGGAAGAAGTGGAAAGGAAGAATAGGAGGAAGAAGTAGGAGGAAGAATTAGGAGGAAGAAGTAGGAGAAGAAGTAGGAGAAGAAGTAGGAGGAAGAAGTAGGAGAAGAGTAGGGGAAGAAGGGGAAAGAAGAAGTAGGAGGAAGAAGTAGGACGAAGAAGTGGAAGGAAGAAGTAGGAGGAAGAAGTAGGAGAAGAAGTGGAAGAAGAAGTAGGAGGAAGAAGTAGGAGAAGAAGTAGGAGAAGAAGTAGGAGGAAGAAGTAGGAGGAACAAAGTGAAGAGAAGAAGTAGGAGGAAGAAGGGAAGGAAGAAGAAGTAGGAGGAAGAAGTAGGACGAAGAAGTAGGAGAAGAAGTAGGAGGAAGAAGTAGGACGAAGAAGTAGGAGAGAGAAGTAGGAGGAAGAAGTAGGAGGAAGAAGTGAAGAAGAGTAGGAGAAGATGTAGGAGGAAGAAGTGGAGAAGAAGTAGGAGAAGAAGTGAGGAAGAAGTAGGAGGAAGAAGTAGGAGGAAGAAGTGGAAAGGAAGAAGTAGGAGGAAGAAGTAGGAGGAAGAATTAGTGGAAGAAGTGGAAAGAAGAAGTAGGAGGAAGAAGTAGGAGGAAGAAGTAGGAAGAAGTAGAGGAAGAAGTGGAAGAAGAAGGAGAAGAAGACGTAGGAGGAAGAAGTAGTGGAAGAGGGAAAGAGAAGTAGGAAGAAGAAGTAGGAGGAAGAAGTAGAAGAAGAGGGAAGGAAGAATTAGAGGAGAAGTAGGAGGAAGATGGAGGAAGAGGAGGAAGAAGTAGAAGAAGAAGTGGAAGAGAATTAGGAGGAGAGTAGGAGAGGAAGAAGTAGGAGGAAGAAGTGGAGAAGAAGTTGGAGGAAGGTGGAAGAGAAGTAGGAGGAAAGAAGTAAGAGAAGAAGTAGGAGGAAGAGTAGGAAGGAAGGTAGGAGGAAGAAGGAGGAAGAAGTAGGAGGTCGAAGTAGGAGGAAGAAGTAGGAGGTCGAAGAAGAGGAAGAAGTAGGAGGAAGAAGAAGTAGAGGAAGAAGTAGGGGGAAGAAGTAGGAGAGAAGTGGAAGGAAGAAGTAGGAGGAAGAAGTGGAAGAAGAAGTAGGAGGAAGAAGTAGAGGAGAAGTAGGGGGAAGAAGTAGGAGGAAGAAGAAGTAGGAGGAAGAAGTAAGAAGAGAAGTATAGGAGAAGAAGGAGGAGGAAGAAGTAGGGGGAAGAAGTAGGAGGAAGAAGTGGAAGGAAGAAGTAGGAGGAAGAAGTAGGAGGAAGAAGTGGAAAGAAGAAGTAGAGAAGAAGTAGACGAAGAAGTAGGAGAAGAAGTAGGAGGAACAAGTAGGAAGAGAAGAAAGTAGGAGAAGAAGTAGGAGGAAGAAAGTGGGAGGAAGAAGAAGTAGGAGGAAGAAGTAGAAGGAAGAAGTAGGAAGAAGAAGTAGGAGGAAGAAGGGAAGAAGAAGTGGAAAGAAGAAGTGGAAGGAAGAAGTGGAAGGAGAAAGTGGAAGGAAGAAGTAGGAGGAAGAAGTAGGAGGAAAAGTGGAAGGAAGAAGAAGTAGGAGGAAGAAGAGAGGAAGAAGTAGCAGAAGAAGTAGGAGAAGAAGTGGAAAGAAGAAGTAGGAGGAACAAGTGGAAGGAAGAAGAAGTAGGAGGAGAGGGAAGGAAGAAGTAGGAGGAAGAAGTAGGGGGAAGAAGTAGGAGGAAGAAGTAGGAAGGAAGAAGTAGGAGAAGAAGAAGTAGGAGAAGAAGTAGGGGAAGAAGTGGAAAGAAGAAGTTAGGAGGAAGAAGTAGGAGGAAGAAGTAGGACGAAGAAGTAATAAAGAACGTAGGAGGAGGAAGTGGAAAGAAGAAGTAGGAGGAAGAAGTGGAAGGAAGAAGTAGGAGGAAGAAGTGGAAAGAAGAAGTAGGAGGAAGAATTAGGACGAAGAAGTAGGAGAAGAAGTAGGAGGAAGAAGTAGGAGGAAGAAGTAGGAGGAAGAAGTGGAAAGAAGAAGTAGGAGGAAGAAGTGGAAAGAAGAAGTAGAGGAGAAGTAGAGGAAGAGTAGGAGGAAGAAGTAGGAGGAAGAAGTAGGAGGAAGAAGTGGAAAGAAGAAGAAGTAGGAGGAAGAAGGGGAAGGAAGAAGTAGGAGGAAGAAGTGGAAGGAAGAAGAAGTAGGAGGAAGAAGGGGAAGAAGAAGAAGTAGGAGGACGAAGTAGGACGAAGAAGTAGGAGAAGAAGTAGGAGGAAGGTAGGAGGAAGAAGTGGAAAGAAGAAGTAGGAGAAGAAGTAGGACGAAGAAGTAGGAGAAGAAGTAGGAGAAAGAAGTGGAGAAGAAGAAGTAGGAGAAGAAGTAGGAGGAAGAGTAGGAGGAAGAAGGAGGAGAGAAGGGGAAAGAAGAAGTAGGAGAAGAAGTAGGAGGAAGAAGTAGGAGGAAGAAGAGGGAAAGAAAAGTAGGAGGAAGAAGTGAAGGAAGAAGTAGGAGGAAGAAGTAGGAGGAAGAAGTAGGAGGAAGAAGTGAAAGAAGAAGTAGGAGGAAGAAGTAGGAGGAAGAATTAGGAGAAGAAGTAGGGAAGAAGTAGGAGAAGAAGTAGGAGGAAGAAGTAGGAGTAAGAAGTAGGGGGAAGAAAGGGGAGAAGAAGTAGGAGGAAGAAGTAGGACGAAGAAGTGGAAGAAGAAGTAGGAGGAAGAAGTAGGAGTAAGAAGTGAAAAGAAGAAGTAGGAGGAAGAAGTAGGAGGGAAGAAGTAGGAGGAAGAAGTAGGAGGAAGAAGTAGGAGGAACAAAGTGGAAAGAAGAAGAAGTAGGAGAGAGAAGAAGGGAGAAGAAGAAGTAGGAGGAAGAAGTAGGACGAAGAAGTAGGAGAAGAAGTAGGAGGAAGAAGTAGGACGAAGAAGTAGGAGAAGAAGTAGGAGGAAGAAGTAGGAGGAAGAAGTGGAAAGAAGAAGTAGGAGGAAGAAGTAGGACGAAGAAGTAGGAGAAGAAGTAGGAGGAAGAAGTGAAAGAAGAAGTAGAGGAGAAGTAGGAGAAGAAGTGGAAGGAAGAAGTAGGAGGAAGAAGTAGGAGGAAGAATTAGGAGGAAGAAGTGGAAAGAAGAATTAGGAGGAAGAAGTAGAGGAAGAAGTAGGAGGAAGAAGGAAGAAGTGGAAAGAAGAAGTAGGAGGAAGACGTAGGAGGAAGAAGACGTAGGAGGAAGAAGTAAGTGGAAGAAGAGGAAGAAGAAGTAGGATGAAGAAGTAGAGGAAGAAGTAGGATGAAGAAGTGGAAGAAGATTAGGAGGAAGAAGTAGGAGGAAGATGTAGGGGAAGAAGAAGGAGGAAGAAGTAGGAAGAAGAAGTGGAAAGAAGAATTAGGAGGAAGAAGTAGGAGGAAGAAGTAGGAGGAAGAAGTGGAAGAAAAAGTAGGAGGAAGAAGTGAAGGAAGAAGTAGGAGGAAGAAGTAAGAGAAGAAGTAGGAGAAGTGAAGAAGAAGTAGGAGGAAGAAGGAGGAAAGAGTAGGAGGTCGAAGTAGGAGGAAGAAGTAGGAGGAAGAAGGGGAAGGAAGAAGTAGGTGAAGAAGTGGAAGGCAGAAGAAGTAGAAGGAAGAAGTAGGAGGATGAAGTGGGAGGAAGAAGTAGGATGAAGAAGTGGAAGGAAAAAAGAAGTAGAAGGAAGACGGTAGGAGGAGAAGTGGAAGGAGAAGAAGTGGAAGAGGGAAGAAGAAGTAGGAGGAAGAAGTAGGAGGAAGAATTAGGAGGAAGAAGTAGGAGAAGAAGTAGGAGAAAGAAGTAGGAGAAGAAGTAGGAGAAAGAAGTAGGAGAAGAAGTAGGAGGAAGAAGTGGAAGGAAGAAGAAGTAGAAGGAAGAAGTAGGAGGAAGAAGTGGAAGAAGAAGTGGTAGGAAGAAGTAGGAGGAAGAAGTGGAAGAAGAATGGAAGAAGTAGGAAGAAGAAGGAGAAGAAGTAGGGAAGGAAGAAGTGGAAAGAAGAAGTAGGAGGAAGAAGTAGGAGAAGAAGTAGGAGGAAGAAGTAGGAGGAAGAAGTAGGGGAAGAAGTAGGAGGAGAAGAAGTAGGAGGAAGAAGTGGAAAGAAGAAGTAGAGGAAGAAGTAGGACGAAGAAGTAGGACGAAGAAGTAATAAAGAGAAGTAGGGAGGAAGAAGTGGAAAGAAGAAGTAGGAGGAAGAAGTAGGACGAAGAAGTAGGACGAAGAAGTAATAAAAGAAGTAGGAGGAAGAAGTGGAAAGAAGAAGTACGAGGAAGAAGTAGGAGGAAGAAGTAGGAGGAAGAAGTGGAAAGAAGAAGTAGGAGGAAGAAGTTGGAGGAAGAAGTAGGAGGAAGAAGTAGGAGGAAGAAGTGGAGAAGAAGAAGTAGGAGGAAGAAGTAGGAGGAAGAAGTAGGAGGAAAGAAGTGGAAGGAAGAAGTAGGAGGAAGAAGTAGGAGGAAGAAGTAGAGGAAGAAGTAGGAGAAGTAAGAGGAAGAAGTGGAAAGAAGAATTAGGAGGAAGAAGTAGGAGGAAGAAGTAGGAGGAAGAAGTAGGAGGAAGAAGTGGAGGAGAAGAAGTAGGAAGAAGTAGGAGGAAGAGTGAGGAAGAAGTGAAAAGAAGAAGTAGGAGGAAGAAGTAGGAGGAAGAAGTAGGAGGAAGAAGTGGAAGAAGAAGTAGGATGAAAAAGTGGAAGGAAGAAGTAGGAGGAAGAAGTAAGAGGAAGAAGTAGGAGGAGAAGAGTAGGAGGAAGAAGTGGAAGGAAGAAGAAGTAGGAGGAAGAAGTAGGAGGAAGAAGTAAGAGGAAGAAGTGGAAGAAGAAGTAGGAGGAAGAAGTAGGAGGAAGAAGTAAGAGAAGAAGTGGAAAGAAGAAGTAGGATCAAAAAGTGGAAGGAAGAAGTAGGAGGAAGAAGTAAGAGGAAGAAGTAGGAGGAAGAAGTAGGAGGAAGAAGTAGGAGGAAGAAGTAAGAGGAAGAAGTGGTAAGAAGAAGTAGGATGAAAAAGTGGAAGGAAGAAGTAGGAGGAAGAAGTAAGAGGAAGAAGTAGGAGGAAGAAGTAGGAGGAAGAAGTGGAAGGAAGAAGTAGGAGGAAGAAGTAGGAGGAAGAAGTGGAAGGAAGAAGAAGTAGGAGGAAGAAGTAGGAGGAAAAAGTGGAAGGAAGAAGAAGTAGGAGGAAGAAGGGAGGAAGAGAAGAGAGGAAGAAGTGGAAGGTAGAAGAGAAGTAAGAGGAAGAAATAGGAGGAAGAAGTAGGAGAAAGAAGTGGAAGGAAGAAGTAGGAGGAAGAAGTAGGAGGAAGAAGTACGAGGAAGAAGTGGAAAGAAGAAGTAGGAGGAAGAAGTAGGAGGAAAGAAGTGGAAAGAAGAAGTAGGAGGAAGAATTAGGAGGAAGAAGTAGGAGAAGAAGTAGGAGAAGAAGTAGGAGGAAGAAGTAGGAGGAAGAAGTAGGAGGAAGAAGTGGAAAGAAGAAGTAGGAGGAAGAAGTAGGACGAAGAAGTGGAAGGAAGAAGTAGGAGGAAGAAGTAGGAGTAAGAAGTGAAAAGAAGAAGTAGGAGGAAGAAGTAGGAGGACGAAGTAGGAGGAAGAAGTAGGAGGAACAAAGTGGAAAGAAGAAGAAGTAGGAGGAAGAAGGGGAAGGAAGAAGTAGGAGGAAGAAGGGGAAGGTAGAAGAAGTAAGAGGAAGAAGGGAAAAGAAGAAGAAGTAGGAGGAAGAAGTAGGACGAAGAAGTAGGAGAAGAAGTAGGAGGAAGAAGTAGGACGAAGAAGTAGGAGAAGAAGTAGGAGGAAGAAGTAGGAGGAAGAAGTGGAAAGAAGAAGTAGGAGGAAGAAGTAGGACGAAGAAGTAGGAGAAGAAGTAGGAGGAAGAAGTGGAAAGAAGAAGTAGGAGGAAGAAGTAGGAGGAAGAAGTGGAAGGAAGAAGTAGGAGGAAGAAGTAGGAGGAAGAAGTGGAAAGAAGAATTAGGAGGAAGAAGTAGGAGAAAGAAGTAGGAGGAAGAAGTAGAAGGAAGAAGTGGAAAGAAGAAGTAGGAGGAAGAAGTAGGAGGAAGAAGAAGTAGGGGGAAGAAGTAAGTGGAAGAAGTGGAAAGAAGAAGTAGGATGAAGAAGTAGGAGGAAGAAGTAGGATGAAGAAGTGCAAGGAAGAAGTAGGAGGAAGAAGTAGGAGGAAGAAGTAGGAGGAAGAAGTGAAAAGAAGAAGTAGGAGGAAGAAGTAGGAGGAAGAAGTAGGATGAAGAAGTGGAAAGAAGAATTAGGAGGAAGAAGTAGGTGGAAGAAGTAGGAGGAAGAAGTAGGAGAAGAAGTAGGAGGAAGAAGTAGGAGGAAGAAGTGGAAAGAAGAAGTAGGATGAAGAAGTAGGAGGAAGAAGTGGAAGGAAGAAGTAGGAGGAAGAAGTAGTAGGAAGAAGTAGGGGGAAGAAGTAGGAGGAAGAAGTAGGGGGAAGAAGTAGGGGGAAGAAGTGGAAGGAAGAAGTAGGAGGAAGAAGTAGGAGGAAGAAGTGGAAGGAAGAAGTAGTAGGAAGAAGTAGGAGGAAGAATTGGGAGGAAGAAGTAGGAGGAAGAAGTAGGAGGAAGAAGTAGGAGGAAGAAGTAGGAGGATGAAGTAGGAGGAAGAAGTGGAAAGAAGAAGTGGAAGGAAGAAGAAGTAGGAGGAAGAAGTGGATGGAAGACGTAGGAGGAACAAGTGGAAGGAAGAAGTAGGAGGAAGAAGTAGGAGGAAGAATTGGAAAGAAGAAGTAGGAGGAAGAAGTAGAAGGTAGAAGTAGGAAGAAGAAGTAGGAGGAAGAAGTGGAAGGAAGAAGTAGGAGGAAGAATTAGAAGGAAGAAGTAGGAGGAAGAAGTAGGAGGTAGAAGTAGGAGGAAGAAGTGCAAGGAAGAAGGGGCAGGAAGAAGTAGGAGAAAGAAGTGGAAGGAGGAAGTAGGAGGAAGAAGTAGGAGGAAGAATTGGAAGGAAGAAGTAGGAGGAAGAAGTAGGAGGAAGAAGTAGGAGGAAGAAGTAGGAGAAAGAAGTAGGAGGAAGAAGTGGAAGGAAGAAGTGGAAGGAAGAAGAAGTAGGAGGAAGTAGTGGAAGGAAGAAGAAGTAGGAGGAAGAAGTAGGAGAAGACGCAGGAGGAAGAAGTAGGAGGAAGAATTGAAGGAAGAAGTGGAAGGAAGAAGAAGTAGGAGGAAGAAGTAGGAGAAGAAGTAGGAGGAAGAAGTAGGAGGAAGAAGTAGGAGGAAGAAGTAGAAGGAAGAAGTAGGAGGAAGAAGTAGGAGGAAGAAGGGGAAGGAAGGAGGAAGAAGTGGAAAGAAGAAGAAGTAGGAGGAAGAAGTGGAAGGAAGAAGAAGTAGGAGGAAGAAGTGGAAGGAAGAAGAAGTAGCAGGAAGAAGTTGAAGGAAGAAGAAGTAGGAGGAAGAAGTAGGAGGAAGTAGAAGGAAGAAGTAGGAGGAAGAAGTGGAAGGAAGAAGAAGTAGGAGGAAGAAGTAGGAAGAAGTGGAAGGAAGAAGAAGTAGGAGGAAATAGTGGAAGGAAGAAGTAGGAGGAAGAAGTGGAAGGAAGAAGAAGTAGGAGGAAGAAGTGGAAGGAAGAAGAAGTAGGAGGAAGAAGTAGGAGGAAGAAGTGGAAGGAAGAAGTAGGAGGAAGAAGTGGAAGGAAGAAGAAGTAGGAGGAAGAAGTAGGAGGAAGAAGTGGAAGGAAAAAGTGGAAGGAAGAAGAAGTACGAGGAAGAAGTAGGAGAAAAAGTAGGAGGAAGAAGTAGGAGGAAGAAGAAGTAGGAGGAAGAAGTTGAAGGAAGAAGTGGAAGGAAGAAGAAGTAGGAGGAAGAAGTAGGAGAAGAAGTAGGAGGAAGAAGTAGGAGGAAGAAGAAGTAGGAGGAAGAAGTGGAAGGAAGAAGTGGAAGGAAGAAGTGGAAGGAAGAAGTGGAAGTAAGAAGAAGTAGGAGGAAGAAGTGGAAGGAAGAAGTAGGAGGAAGAAGTAGGAGGAAGAAGTGGAAGGAAGAAGAAGGAGGAAGAAGTAGGAGAAAGAAGTAGGAGGAAGAAGTGGAAGGAAGAAGTAAGAGGAAGAAGTAAGAGGAAGAAGTGGAAGGAAGAAGTAGGAGGAAGAAGTGGAAGGAAGAAGTGGAAAGAAGAAGTAGGAGGAAGAAGTAGGAGGAAAAAGAAGTAGGAGGAAGAAGTAGGAGGAAGAAGTAGGAGTAAGAAATGGAAAGAAGAATTAGGAGGAAGAAGTAGGAGGAAGAAGTAGGAGGAAGAAGTAAGAGGAAGAAGTAGGGGGAAGAAGTAGGAGGAAGAAGTAGGAGGAAGAAGTAGGAGGAAGAAGTGGAAAGAAGAAGTAGGATGAAGAAGTAGGAGGAAGAAGTGGAAGGAAGAAGTAGGAGGAAGAAGTAGGAGGAAGAATTGGGAGGAAGAAGTAGTTTGAAGAAGTAGGGGGAAGAAGTAGGAGGAAGAAGTAGGAGGAAGAAGTAGGAGGAAGAAGTAGGAGGAAGAAGTGGAAAGAAGAAGTGGAAGGAAGAAGAAGTAGGAGGAAGAAGTGGATGGAAGAAGTGGAAGGAAGAAGTAGGAGGAAGAAGTGGAAGGAAGACGTAGGAGGAACAAGTGGAAGGAAGAAGTGGAAGGAAGATGTAGGAGGAAGAATTAGAAGGAAGAAGTAGGAGGAAGAAGTAGGAGGTAGAAGTAGGAGGAAGAAGTGCAAGGAAGAAGGGGCAGGAAGAAGTAGGAGAAAGAAGTGGAAGGAGGAAGTAGGAGGAAGAAGTAGGAGGAAGAAGTGGAAGGAAGAAGTAGGAGGAAGAAGTAGGAGGAAGAAGTAGGAGGAAGAAGTAGGAGGAAGAAGTTCGGAGAAAGAAGTAGGAGGAAGAAGTGGAAGGAAGAAGTGGAAGGAAGAAGTGGAAGGAAGAAGAAGTAGGAGGAAGTAGTGGAAGGAAGAAGAAGTAGGAGGAAGAAGTAGGAGAAGACGCAGGAGAAAGAAGTAGGAGGAAGAATTGAAGGAAGAAGTGGAAGGAAGAAGAAGTAGGAGGAAGAAGTAGGAGGAAGAAGTGGAAGGAAGAAGAATTAGGGGGAAGAAGTGGAAAGAAGAAGAAGTAGGAGGAAGAAGTGGAAGGAAGAAGAAGTAGGAGGAAGAAGTGGAAGGAAGAAGAAGTAGGAGGAAGAAGTGGAAGGAAGAAGTAGGAGGAAGTGGAAGGAAGAAGTCGGAGGAGAAAGTGGAAGGAAGAAGAAGTAGGAGGAAGAAGTGGAAGGAAGAAGTAGGAGGAAGAAGAAGTAGGAGGAAGAAGTGGAAGGAAGAAGAAGTAGGAGGAAGAAGTAGGAGAAGAAGTAGGAGGAAGAAGTAGGAGGAAGAATTGAAGGAAGAAGTGGAAGGAAGAAGAAGTAGGAGGAAGAAGTAGGAGAAGAAGTAGGAGGAAGAAGTGGAAGGAAGAAGACGTAGGAGAAAGAAGTGGAAGGAAGAAGAAGTAGGAGGAAGAAGTGGAAGGAAGAAGAAGTAGGAGGAAGAAGTGGAAGGAAGAAGAAGTAGGAGGAAGAAGTAGGAGGAAGTGGAAGGAAGAAGTAGGAGGAAGAAGTGGAAGGAAGAAGAAGTAGGAGGAAGAAGTGGAAGGAAGAAGTGGAAGGAAGAAGTAGGAGGAAGAAGTAGGAGGAAGAAGTGGAAGGAAGAAGTAGGAGGAAGAAGTAGGAGGAAGAAGTAGGAGGAAGAAGTAGGAGAAAGAAGTAGGGGGAAGAAGTAGGAGGAAGAAGTAGGAGGAAGAAGTAGGAGGAAGAAGTAGGAGGAAGAAGTAGGGGGAAGAAGTAGGAGGAAGAAGTAGGAGGAAGAAGTAGGAGGAAGAAGTGGAAAGAAGAAGTAGGATGAAGAAGTAGGAGGAAGAAGTGGAAGGAAGAAGTAGGAGGAAGAAGTAGTAGGAAGAAGTAGGAGGAAGAAGTAGGGGGAAGAAGTAGGGGGAAGAAGTGGAAGGAAGAAGTAGGAGGAAGAAGTAGTAGGAAGAAGTAGGGGGAAGAAGTAGGAGGAAGAAGTAGGAGGAAGAAGTAGGAGGAAGAAGTAGGAGGAAGAAGTGGAAAGAAGAAGTGGAAGGAAGAAGAAGTAGGAGGAAGAAGTGGATGGAAGAAGTGGAAGGAAGAAGTAGGAGGAAGAAGTGGAAGGAAGACGTAGGAGGAACAAGTGGAAGGAAGAAGTAGGAGGAAGAAGTAGGAGGAAGAATTGGAAAGAAGAAGTAGGAGGAAGAAGTAGAAGGTAGAAGTAGGAAGAAGAAGTAGGAGGAAGAAGTGGAAGGAAGAAGTAGGAGGAAGAATTAGAAGAAGAAGTAGGAGGAAGAAGTAGGAGGTAGAAGTAGGAGGAAGAAGTGCAAGGAAGAAGGGGCAGGAAGAAGTAGGAGAAAGAAGTGGAAGGAGGAAGTAGGAGGAAGAAGTAGGAGGAAGAATTGGAAGGAAGAAGTAGGAGGAAGAAGTAGGAGGAAGAAGTAGGAGGAAGAAGTAGGAGGAAGAAGTAGGAGAAAGAAGTAGGAGGAAGAAGTGGAAGGAAGAAGTGGAAGGAAGAAGAAGTAGGAGGAAGTAGTGGAAGGAAGAAGAAGTAGGAGGAAGAAGTAGGAGAAGACGCAGGAGGAAGAAGTAAGAGGAAGAATTGAAGGAAGAAGTGGAAGGAAGAAGAAGTAGGAGGAAGAAGTAGGAGAAGAAGTAGGAGGAAGAAGTAGGAGGAAGAAGTAGGAGGAAGAAGTAGGAGGAAGAAGTAGGAGGAAGAAGTAGAAGGAAGAAGTAGGAGGAAGAAGTAGGAGGAAGAAGTAGGAGGAAGAAGTGGAAGGAAGGAGGAAGAAGTGGAAAGAAGAAGAAGTAGGAGGAAGAAGAAGTAGGAGGAAGAAGTGGAAGGAAGAAGAAGTAGCAGGAAGAAGTGGAAGGAAGAAGAAGTAGGAGGAAGAAGTAGGAGGAAGTGGAAGGAAGAAGTAGAAGGAAGAAGTGGAAGGAAGAAGAAGTAGGAGGAAGAAGTAGGAGGAAGAAGTGGAAGGAAGAAGAAGTAGGAGGAAATAGTGGAAGGAAGAAGTAGGAGGAAGAATTGGAAGGAAGAAGAAGTAGGAGGAAGAAGTGGAAGGAAAAAGTGGAAGGAAGAAGAAGTACGAGGAAGAAGTAGGAGAAAAAGTAGGAGGAAGAAGTAGGAGGAAGAAGAAGTAGGAGGAAGAAGTTGAAGGAAGAAGTGGAAGGAAGAAGAAGTAGGAGGAAGAAGTAGGAGAAAAAGTAGGAGGAAGAAGTAGGAGGAAGAAGAAGTAGGAGGAAGAAGTGGAAGGAAGAAGTGGAAGGAAGAAGTGGAAGGAAGAAGTGGAAGGAAGAAGAAGTAGGAGGAAGAAGTGGAAGGAAGAAGTAGGAGGAAGAAGTAGGAGGAAGAAGTGGAAGGAAGAAGAAGGAGGAAGAAGTAGGAGAAAGAAGTAGGAGGAAGAAGTGGAAGGAAGAAGTAAGAGGAAGAAGTAAGAGGAAGAAGTGGAAGGAAGAAGTAGGAGGAAGAAGTGGAAGGAAGAAGTGGAAAGAAGAAGTAGGAGGAAGAAGTAGGAGGAAAAAGAAGTAGGAGGAAGAAGTAGGAGGAAGAAGTAGGAGGAAGAAATTGAAAGAAGAATTAGGAGGAAGAAGTAGGAGGAAGAAGTGGAAGGAAGAAGAAGTAGGAGGAAGAAGTGGAAGGAAGAAGAAGTAGGAGGAAGAAGTAGGAGGAAGAATTGGAAGGAAGAAGTAGGACGAAGAAGTAGGAGGAAGAAGTAGGAGGAAGAAGTGGAAGGAAGAAGTAGGAGGAAGAAGTAGGAGGAAGAATTGGGAGGAAGAAGTAGGAGGAAGAAGTGGAAGGAAGAATTGGAAAGAAGAAGTAGGAGGAAGAAGAAGTAGGAGGAAGAAGTGGAAGGAAGAAGTGGAAGGAAGAAGTGGAAGGAAGAAGAAGTAGGAGGAAGTAGTGGAAGGAAGAAGAAGTAGGAAGAAGAAGTAGGAGGAAGAAGTAGGAGGAAGAATTGAAGGAAGAAGTGGAAGGAAGAAGAAGTAGGAGGAAGAAGTAGGAGAAGAAGTAGGAGGAAGAAGTGGAAGGAAGAAGACGTAGGAGAAAGAAGTGGAAGGAAGAAGAAGTAGGAGGAAGAAGTGGAAGGAAGAAGAAGTAGGAGGAAGAAGTGGAAGGAAGAAGAAGTAGGAGGAAGAAGTAGGAGGAAGTAGGAGGAAGAAGTGGAAGGAAGAAGAAGTAGGAGGAAGAAGTGGAAGGAAGAAGTGGAAGGAAGAAGTAGGAGGAAGAAGTAGGAGGAAGAAGTGGAAGGAAGAAGTAGGAGGAAGAAGTAGGAGGAAGAAGTAGGAGGAAGAAGTAGGGGGAAGAAGTAGGAGGAAGAAGTAGGAGGAAGAAGTAGGAGGAAGAAGTGGAAAGAAGAAGTAGGATGAAGAAGTAGGAGGAAGAAGTGGAAGGAAGAAGTAGGAGGAAGAAGTAGTAGGAAGAAGTAGGAGGAAGAAGTAGGGGGAAGAAGTAGGGGGAAGAAGTGGAAGGAAGAAGTAGGAGGAAGAAGTAGTAGGAAGAAGTAGGGGGAAGAAGTAGGAGGAAGAAGTAGGAGGAAGAAGTAGGAGGAAGAAGTAGGAGGAAGAAGTGGAAAGAAGAAGTGGAAGGAAGAAGAAGTAGGAGGAAGAAGTGGATGGAAGAAGTGGAAGGAAGAAGTAGGAGGAAGAAGTGGAAGGAAGACGTAGGAGGAACAAGTGGAAGGAAGAAGTAGGAGGAAGAAGTAGGAGGAAGAATTGGAAAGAAGAAGTAGGAGGAAGAAGTAGAAGGTAGAAGTAGGAGGAAGAATTAGAAGAAGAAGTAGGAGGAAGAAGTAGGAGGTAGAAGTAGGAGGAAGAAGTGCAAGGAAGAAGGGGCGGGAAGAAGTAGGAGAAAGAAGTGGAAGGAGGAAGTAGGAGGAAGAAGTAGGAGGAAGAATTGGAAGGAAGAAGTAGGAGGAAGAAGTAGGAGGAAGAAGTAGGAGGAAGAAGTAGGAGGAAGAAGTGGAAGGAAGAAGTGGAAGGAAGAAGAAGTAGGAGGAAGTAGTGGAAGGAAGAAGAAGTAGGAGGAAGAAGTAGGAGAAGACGCAGGAGGAAGAAGTAGGAGGAAGAATTGAAGGAAGAAGTGGAAGGAAGAAGAAGTAGGAAGAAGAAGTAGGAGAAGAAGTAGGAGGAAGAAGTAGGAGGAAGAAGTAGGAGGAAGAAGTAGGAGGAAGAAGTAGGAGGAAGAAGTAGAAGGAAGAAGTAGGAGGAAGAAGTAGGAGGAAGAAGTAGGAGGAAGAAGTGGAAGGAAGGAGGAAGAAGTGGAAAGAAGAAGAAGTAGGAGGAAGAAGTGGAAGGAAGAAGAAGTAGGAGGAAGAAGTGGAAGGAAGAAGAAGTAGCAGGAAGAAGTGGAAGGAAGAAGAAGTAGGAGGAAGAAGTAGGAGGAAGTGGAAGGAAGAAGTAGAAGGAAGAAGTGGAAGGAAGAAGAAGTAGGAGGAAGAAGTAGGAGGAAGAAGTGGAAGGAAGAAGAAGTAGGAGGAAATAGTGGAAGGAAGAAGTAGGAGGAAGAAGTGGAAGGAAGAAGAAGTAGGAGGAAGAAGTGGAAGGAAGAAGAAGTAGGAGGAAGAAGTAGGAGGAAGAAGTGGAAGGAAGAAGTAGGAGGAAGAAGTGGAAGGAAGAAGAAGTAGGAGGAAGAAGTGGAAGGAAAAAGTGGAAGGAAGAAGAAGTACGAGGAAGAAGTAGGAGAAAAAGTAGGAGGAAGAAGTAGGAGGAAGAAGAAGTAGGAGGAAGAAGTTGAAGGAAGAAGTGGAAGGAAGAAGAAGTAGGAGGAAGAAGTAGGAGAAGAAGTAGGAGGAAGAAGTAGGAGGAAGAAGAAGTAGGAGGAAGAAGTGGAAGGAAGAAGTGGAAGGAAGAAGTGGAAAGAAGAAGTGGAACGAAGAAGAAGTAGGAGGAAGAAGTGGAAGGAAGAAGTAGGAGGAAGAAGTAGGAGGAAGAAGTGGAAGGAAGAAGAAGGAGGAAGAAGTGGAAGGAAGAAGTGGAAAGAAGAAGTAGGAGGAAGAAGTAGGAGGAAAAAGAAGTAGGAGGAAGAAGTAGGAGGAAGAAGTAGGAGGAAGAAATTGAAAGAAGAATTAGGAAAAAGAAGTAGGAGGAAGAAGTAGGAGGAAGAAGTAGGAGGAAGAAGTAGGGGGAAGAAGTAGGAGGAAGAAGTAGGAGGAAGAAGTAGGAGGAAGAAGTGGAAGGAAGAAGTAGGAGGAAGAAGTAGTAAGAAGAAGTAGGGGGAAGAAGTAGGAGGAAGAAGTAGGGGGAAGAAGTAGGGGGAAGAAGTGGAAGGAAGAAGTAGGACGAAGAAGTAGGAGGAAGAAGTAGGAGGAAGAAGTGGAAGGAAGAAGTAGGAGGAAGAAGTAGGAGGAAGAATTGGGAGGAAGAAGTAGGAGGAAGAAGTAGTATGAAGAAGTAGGGGGAAGAAGTAGGAGGAAGAAGTAGGAGGAAGAAGTAGGAGGAAGAAGTGGAAAGAAGAAGTGGAAGGAAGAAGAAGTAGGAGGAAGAAGTGGATGGAAGAAGTGGAAGGAAGAAGTAGGAGGAAGAAGTGGAAGGAAGACGTAGGAGGAACAAGTGGAAGGAAGAAGTGGAAGGAAGATGTAGGAGGAAGAATTAGAAGGAAGAAGTAGGAGGAAGAAGTAGGAGGTAGAAGTAGGAGGAAGAAGTGCAAGGAAGAAAGGGGAAGGAAGAAGTAGGAGAAAGAAGTGGAAGGAGGAAGTAGGAGGAAGAAGTAGGAGGAAGAAGTGGAAGGAAGAAGTAGGAGGAAGAAGTAGGAGGAAGAAGTAGGAGGAAGAAGTAGGAGAAAGAAGTAGGAGGAAGAAGTGGAAGGAAGAAGTGGAAGGAAGAAGAAGTAGGAGGAAGTAGTGGAAGGAAGAAGAAGTAGGAGGAAGAAGTAGGAGAAGACGCAGGAGAAAGAAGTAGGAGGAAGAATTGAAGGAAGAAGTGGAAGGAAGAAGTGGAAGGAAGAAGAAGTAGGAGGAAGTAGTGGAAGGAAGAAGAAGTAGGAGGAAGAAGTAGGAGAAGAAGTAGGAGGAAGAAGTAGGAGGAAGAAGTAGGAGGAAGAAGTAGAAGGAAGAAGTAGGAGGAAGAAGTAGGAGGAAGAAGTAGGAGGAAGAAGTGGAAGGAAGAAGAATTAGGAGGAAGAAGTGGAAAGAAGAAGAAGTAGGAGGAAGAAGTGGAAGGAAGAAGAAGTAGGAGGAAGAAGTGGAAGGAAGAAGAAGTAGGAGGAAGAAGTGGAAGGAAGAAGTAGGAGGAAGTGGAAGGAAGAAGTAGGAGGAAGAAGTGGAAGGAAGAAGTAGGAGGAAGAAGAAGTAGGAGGAAGAAGTGGAAGGAAGAAGAAGTAGGAGGAAGAAGTGGAAGGAAGAAGTGGAAGGAAGAAGAAGTAGGAGGAAGAAGTAGGTGAAGAAGTAGGAGGAAGAAGTAGGAGGAAAAAGAAGTAGGAGGAAGAAGTGGAAGGAAGAAGAAGTAGGAGGAAGAAGTAGGAGAAGAAGTAGGAGGAAGAAGTAGGAGGAAGAAGAAGTGGGAGGAAGAAGTGGAAGGAAGAAGTGGAAGGAAGAAGTGGAAGGAAGAAGAAGTAGGAGGAAGTAGTGGAAGGAAGAAGAAGTAGGAGGAAGAAGTAGGAGAAGAAGTAGGAGGAAGAAGTAGGAGGAAGAATTGAAGGAAGAAGTGGAAGGAAGAAGAAGTAGGAGGAAGAAGTAGGAGAAGAAGTAGGAGGAAGAAGTAGGAGGGAGAAGTAGGAGGAAGAAGTAGGAGGAAGAAGTAGGAGGAAGAAGTGGAATGAAGAAGTAGGAGGAAGAAGTAGGAGGAAGAAGTAGGAGGAAGAAGTGGAAGGAAGAAGACGTAGGAGGAAGAAGTAGGAGGAAGAAGTGGAAGGAAGAAGAAGTAGGAGGAAGAAGTGGAAGGAAGAAGAAGTAGGAGGAAGAAGTGGAAGGAAGAAGAAGTAGGAGGAAGAAGTAGGAGGAAGAAGTAGGAGGAAGTGGAAGGAAGAAGTAGGAGGAAGAAGTGGAAGGAAGAAGAAGTAGGAGGAAGAAGTGGAAGGAAGAAGTAGGAGGAAGAAGAAGTAGGAGGAAGAAGTGGAAGGAAGAAGAAGTAGGAGGAAGAAGTGTAAGGAAGAAGAAGTATTAGGAAGAAGTAGGAGGAAGAAGTGGAAGGAAGAAGTGGAAGGAAGAAGAAGTAGGAGGAAGAAGTAGGTGGAAGAAGTGGAAGGAAGAAGTGGAAGGAAGAAGAAGTAGGAGGAAGAAGTAGGAGAAGAAGTAGGAGGAAGAAGTAGGAGGAAGAAGAAGTAGAAGGAAGAAGTGGAAGGAAGAAGTAGGAGGAAGAAGTAGGAGGAAGAAGTGGAAGGAAGAAGAAGTAGGAGGAAGAAGTGGAAGGAAGAAGTAGGAGGAAGAAGTAGGAGGAAGAAGTGGAAGGAAGAAGAATGAGGAAGAAGTGGAAGGAAGAAGAAGGAGGAAGAACTAGGAGGAAGAAGTAGGAGGAAGAAGTAGAAGGAAGAAGAAGTAGGAGGAAGAAGTAGGAGGAAGAAGTAGGAGGAAGAAGAAGTAGGAGGAAGAAGTGGAACGAAGAAGTGGAAGGAAGAAGAAGTAGGAGGAAGAAGTGGAAGGAAGAAGTAGGAGGAAGAAGTAGGAGGAAGAAGTGGAAGGAAGAAGAATGAGGAAGAAGTGGAAGGAAGAAGAACGAGGAAGAACTAGGAGGAAGAAGTAGGAGGAAGAAGTAGAAGGAAGAAGTAGGAGGAAGAAGTAGGAGGAAGAAGTAGGAAGAATAAGTAGAAGGAAGAAGTAGGAGGAAGAAGTAGGAGGAAGAAGTAGGAGGAAGAAGTAGGAGGAAGAAGTGGAAAGAAGAATTAGGAGGAAGAAGTAGGAGGAAGAAGTAGGAGAAGAAGTAGGAGGAAGAAGTAGGATGAAGAAGTGGAAAGAAGAAGTAGGAGGAAGAAGTAGGAGGAAGAAGTGGAAGGAAGAAGTAGGAGGAAGAAGTAGGAGGAAGAAGTAGGAGGAAGAAGTAGGAGGAAGAAGTAGGAGGAAGAAGTGGAAGAAAGAAGTAGGAGGAAGAAGTAGGAGGAAGAAGTGGAAGGAAGAAGTGGAAAGAAGAAGTAGGAGGAAGAAGTAGGAGGAAGAAGTGGAAGGAAGAAGTAGGAGGAAGAAGTAGGAGGAAGAAGTAGGAGGAAGAAGTAGGGGGAAGAAGTAGGAGGAAGAAGTAGGAGGAAGAAGTAAGAGGAAGAAGTAGGAGGAAGAAGTGGAAAGAAGAAGACATAGGAGGAAGAAGTGGAAGGAAGAAGTGGAAGGAAGAAGTAGGAGGAAGAAGTGGAAGGAAGAAGTAGGAGGAAGAAGTGGAAGGAATGAGTAGGAGGAAGAATTGGAAGGAAGAAGTAGGAGGTAGAAGTAGGAGGAAGAAGTAGGAGGAAGAAGTAGGAGGAAGAAGTAGGAGGAAGAAGTAGGAGGAAGAAGTGGAAGGAAGAAGTGGAAGGAAGAAGTGGAAGGAATAAGTAGGAGGAAGAAGTAGGAGGAAGAAGTGGAAGGAAGAAGAAGTAGGAGGAAGAAGTAGGAGGAAGAAGTAGGTTGAAAAAGTAGGAGGAAGAAGTAGGAGGAAGAAGTAGGAGGAAGAAGTGGAAGGAAGAAGTGGAAGGAAGAAGTGGAAGGAATAAGTAGGAGGAAGAAGTAGGAGGAAGAAGTGGAAGGAAGAAGAAGTAGGAGGAAGAAGTAGGAGGAAGAAGTGGAAGGAATAAGTATGAGGAAGAAGTAGGAGGAAGAAGTGGAAGGAATAAGTAGGAGGAAGAAGGAGGAAGAAGTAGTATAAAGAAGTAGGAGGAAGAAGTAGGAGGAAGAAGTAGGAGCAAGAAGTGGAAGGAAGAAGTAGGAGGAAGAACGGGAAGGAAGAAGTAGGAGGAAGAAGTAGGAGGAAGAAGTGGAAGGAAGAAGTGGAAGGAAGAAGAAGTAGGAGGAAGAAGTAGGAGGAAGAAGTGGAAGGAAGAAGTAGGAGGAAGAAGTAGGAGGAAGAAGTGGAAGGAAGAAGTAGGAGGAAGAAGTAGGAGGAAGAAGTGGAAGGAAGAAGTAGGAGGAAGAACGGGAAGGAAGAAGTAGGAGGAAGACGTAGGAGGAAGAAGTAGGAGGAAGAAGTGGAAGGAAGAAGAGGAAGGAAGAAGAAGTAGGAGGAAGAAGTGGAAGGAAGAAGTAGGAGGAAGAAGTAGGAGGAAGAAGTGGAAGGAAGAAGTAGGAGGAAGAAGTGGAAAGAAGAAGTGGAAGGAATAAGTGGAAGGAAGATGTAGGAGGAAGAAGAAGTAGGAGGAAGAAGTGGAAGGAAGAAGTGGGAGGAAGAAGTGGAAGGAAGAAGTAGGAGGAAGAAGTGGAAGGAAGAAGTGGGAGGAAGAAGTGGAAGGAAGAAGTAGGAGGAAGAAGTGGAAGGAAGAAGTAGGAGGAAGAAGTGGAAAGAGGAAGTGGAAGGAATAAGTGGAAGGAAGATGTAGGAGGAAGAAGAAGTAGGAAGAAGAAGAAGTAGGAGGAAGAAGAAGAAGTAGGAGGAAGAAGATGTAGGAGGAAGAAGAAGTAGGAGGAAGATGTAGGAGGAAGATGTAAGAGGAAGAAGAAGTAGGAGGAAGAAGAAGTAGGAGGAAGAAGTAGGAGGAAGAAGTGGGAAGATGAAGTAGGAGGAAGATGAAGTAGGAGGAAGAAGTAGGAGGAAGAAGAAGTAGGAGGAAGAAGAAGTAAGAGGAAGAAGAAGTAGGAGGAAGAAGTAGGAGGAAGAAGAAGTAGGAGGAAGAAGAAGTAGGAGGAAGAAGAAGTAGGAGGAAGAAGTAGGAGGAAGAAGTGGAAGGAAGAAGAAGGAGGAAGAAGTAGGAGGAGGAAGTGGGAAGATGAAGTAGGAGGAAGATGAAGTAGGAGGAAGAAGTAGGAGGAAGAAGTGCATGGAAGAAGTAGGAGGAAGAAGAAGGAGGAAGATGAAGTAGGAGGAAGAAGTAGGAGGAAGATGTAGGGGGAAGAAGTAGAAGAAGAAGAAGAAGCAGCGGTCTACCTGTGCCGATGATATTTTAATTGTGTTTTTAAACACAGTCCAAATGACAGTCTCATAACATCGTGGTGTGGTCAAGCTGCCGCTGTAACGATAGAAGTCATCTTTATCTTTTGGTAGAAGGGAACTCAGGCTGAATGAGGGTACTGTCGTGTTCGTACCTGCCGAGGACAGAAACCAAGGAATGCAATTCTTTATCAGAATATTGAACGATGTTTTATCATCAATATAATCTTGTTTGGTCAGTACTAAGACTGGTTGTAAGGTTGTCTCAGCAAGTCTCTCCATTTGACCCTTTCCTCTGCTTTGTCAGTTCTAAGACCTGGCTGTAAGCTTGTTTGAGCAAGTCTCTCCACTTGACCCTATCCTCTGGTTGGTCAATTCTAAGATCTGGATGTAAGCTTGTCTGAGCAAGTCTCTCCACTTGACCCTATCCTCTGGTTGGTCAATTCTAAGATCTGGCTGTAAGCTTGTCTGAGCAAGTCTCTCCACTTGACCCTATCCTCTGGTTGGTCAGTTCTAAGACCTGGCTGTAAGCTTGTCTGAGCAAGTCTCTCCATTTGACCCTTTCCTCTGCTTGGTCAGTTCTAAGACCTGGCTGTAAGCTTGTCTGAGCAAGTCTCTCCACTTGACCCTATCCTCTGGTTGGTCAATTCTAAGATCTGGCTGTAAGCTTGTCTGAGCAAGTCTCTCCACTTGACCCTATCCTCTGGTTGGTCAGCTCTAAGACCTGGCTGTAAGGTTTTCTTATCATGTCTCTCCACTTGACTCTATCCTCTGGTTAGCCAGCCCTAAGACCTGGCTGTAAGCTTGTCTGAGCATGTCTCTCCATCTGACCCTATCCTCTGCTTGGTCAATCCTAAGACCTGGTTGTAAGGTTGTCTGAGCATGTCTCTCCATGTAACCCTATCAACTGGTTGGTCAGCCGTAAGACTGGTTGAAAGGGTTTGTGAGAATGTCTCTCCATTTAACCATGTCCTCTGGTTAGCCAGTCCTAAGACTAGTTGTAAATTTGTCTGAGCATGTCTCTCCATTTGACCCTATCAACTGGTTGGTCAGCCCTAAGACCGGTTGAAAGGTTATGTGAGAATGTCTTTTCATGTAACCATGTCCTCTGGTTAGCCAGCCCTAAGACTGGTTGTAAAGTTCTCTGAGCATGTCTCTCCATTTGACCCTACCCTATGCAGTTCTCTTCATCTTAGCATTGGTTCGTACTTTAATGTCCCAGCATGCCTGACATGTAAAGGTGCGTCATAGTCACGCTTTCTTCCTTTCCTCTGTATCTTTCCCTTTAGCATCTTCTGTAGAAGGTTTTCATGTCGCATATTGAGCCCCAGTCAACGCAATCTTCGTTTTTGTATTATTTTCAATATGTATCTTACTTCTCCTACCTCAGTGAATACATTGTCGTTGGATCTCCTTCTTTTCAACCCAGTCCTATATATGCTTCGGTATATCCACATTTCAAACTCTTCAAAAGTTTTGTCAATCTTTTTTGCATAAAGGTGTTTATAAAAAGGGAAAAAGTGCTGCATTGTGGAGAAAATATGAAGAATTTGTTATTAAGGATTGGCATCAAGGCATCCTCTTCTTCTTCTTCGTTCGCTGTCAGGTGTCAACTTGAATTTGTTCGAAGAAAGCAGCTGTCATCTTGAGGCTGTCGACACTGCCATAGAGCGCATCAAGCCATCTGAAAATTAACAAGTACGAAGGACGTTCAAGTCAAACCGGGACTTTTTGTTCTAGTTCAACCTGAAGGGGTTATAGCGTGCTGGAACTTATATCATTAGTTAGGGGCACTTGTGTCCTTTTACTGCTACGTGGCCTACTTGCCATGGGCCAGTCACGTGACAGATCAAAAATAAAAATGACGAACAACATTGTTAGTGCTTGCATAGAACAGCGTGTTGTGATGAAGTTTCTTGTGAAAGAATGTATGAAGCCTGCGGAAATTTACTTAAGACTGCAATCACAATATGGCGACGAGACACTTAACCACAGTAAGACATTTGAATGGTGTAAAAGCCGTGCATCCGCGATACCAACCGTGGTGGCTCTAATCCACCACATCTCATACAGCTCACAGCCATGCAGCAGCTTGACTGGGAGGTATTGCCGCATCCATCTTACGACCGAAACCTTGCTCCAGGCAATTTCTACCTGTTATGACCCTAAAAGAATTCTAGGAAGGTCAGCATTTCACCACTAATGACCGTCAAACAGCTTACACATGACATATTGCCACATCGTTCTACGCTGAAGTTTCTCAAGCATTCCCTAACCACTGGGATCAGTGCATAAGTGTTGCAGAAGATCATAACGAAAATCAAATGGTATTTTGACTAATTGAAGAAAAATAAATGTATTTCCTTCGGAAAAAAAGTTTTGCTTTGACTTGAACATCCTCGTATTTAATTAACATAATAGATCGAGTCATACTAACAGTAGCATAAGAAGTTTAAACAAGGTGTAACGTGTCATGATTATTACAAACATAACAAAACATTACCAACAAATAAAGAAGCATGCCGTAAAAAAAAAATGAAAACAAGATACAAACATCAAAATATCAAGACACACAGACTGACACTATACAGACAGGAACAAAAACACACACTTATCGAGGCATATAGGGTAAACATAAATAACATAAGCATCATCAGCATGCTCCATGTCTTTTGCAGAACGAGAGTCTCATGACAGCCAATCTGCAAGTCACTCTCCCAACTCAGCCACTGTCAGGCCTAGAGCCTTTGAAATGTCCGTTGACCATCTTCTCTTCGGTTCGTTTCTGCCTCTTTTGCCAGATTTCTGTTTTCTGTTTCTAAGAATCGACGTTACTGCACTCCGGGCATACCCATAGGTGCTCAGTCTCTCTCATCAAATGGCGTAAGGTATGGATGCTGATGGCCATGTAGCTCGCTGGTTGTACACTCTCCTGCGCCGTCCTGTCATGCGCTCCATTTCGCTCGAACCTCGTTTAATGTCGAAACTTTGCAGTCTGTGGATTGCTGCTTCATCTTTTGCGGTGTCCTCATCCAGCAGGCGGTCATTGATTGATTTCAAAATGTCACTTCTTTCCATCACTAATGTGTCCATGATGGGAGCTTGTGAAGCCAATATGTCAGCTCTTTCATTGCCCTGAACCCCGGCATGAGCAGGCCAGTAGATCCATGTCAACGCCTGGAGGTTTAAGGCCTCAATAGCAGCTATTCACTCGTACCCAAGCCATCCCTTTTGTACTTTTTTTAAGTACGGCTTTCGTGTCTGTCACGATGACTCTTTGTTATAGAAGTCTCAGATATCCATTTCAGTGCTGAGGTCACTGCTTCCGTCTCCATTCTCATACTGGAGTTTGTTGACATGTATGACTACTGCGCTGAGCAACGACCTCTCCTCTCACTCTAGCCGAGAAACCCCAGCCTCATGTCCGATTGCGCACTACTGATCCGTCGGTGTATATGACAGCCATACTCGCCTGGGTGTTCTCAGTTATCAGCTAATTTACCTCGTGTCCTGCTCTCTCGTTGCTCCGTTCTCTGCATTATTTGGCTAATGGTATGATGACTCTCTGGTACTCATTTGCCAGGTACCATACCCTTCCTATTATTCTTCCTAGGCCATAATGGCGTTTGGTGTGGCGAAAGTATGGTAATGTCCTAGACGTAGTGTTGTTTAACTTAGCGCTATTATACTTGTTTAGAAGGCTCTGCAGAGTCTGTATACAACTAGATTTTTGGAGAGTGCTTTGAATGCCCTCACTCGTTCTGACAAGAGACGAGTCACATCATCACAGGCACCGAATTTGGAAATAAAAATAGCAGAAAGGAAGAGAAAATCCATTGCAAATGCAAAAGAAGACATAGAAGATGTTTATGAAGCAGAGAGATTTTAGGGGTAAGTCAATAACTATTTATGTCACATTATTGTCGTTTTCTTGTATTTTCTCAAAACTGTCATTTTTGCTACACCGCAACTTTTTATTTCAAGATATTTAAAAATATTGATTGATTGATTGATTGATTGGCTTGAAATTTGGCAGGAATACTCCCCAATATATATTTACCCAAACAGTTTACAATCATTGTGTTTTAACTAAAACTTTTGAGGTACGGGGTAGGAAGCTGTAACTACACCCTTTAAAATTTGATGTTGCAATTATTATCTAGCAATAGATGGGCTAAAATGGCGGTACTTGTGCGTTAATTCACCCACGGATTAAAATAAGTGAAATTTAGTAGAATGTAGCTACACGAAGCACCATACTTTTCGATTCGCGCGGTAAACTTATGATTATGTCATTCTCAGATCTAACACCGTACGTGGAAGATTGATTTATTGCAGTTGTCACACTTGACACACAAGAAAATAAATTGTGTGCAGTTTTTGCAGGAAAGACGAATTATACACACGGCCGACTGTATGCTAAAAATCATGTTATGACTTTGTCTCTCACAGTTCCCCAAGATCGTTAGAGATGTCGCACATGTCAGCAGGACATTCCTGTTCGTTCTGGCACATGGTTACAGGGCACCTAACCCTAACCAAAACGGAACACACAGACACATGATAGATTCCTACATGTGTGAGTTTCTGTGGCGACATCGGAATAAAGTCCGTCAGTTAGACCCGTTTGACAATATTCTGTAGGACATCACATAATTTTGACCTCCTCTTTAAATTGTGCAGCTACGAACGAACAACATGTGTATGTCCTGATATGTGCAGAGCTTCAGCGATCCTTGGTAATCTGTTCTCCTCACGGCCCTTTTCAGGCCCCACAAAACCCACAAACCAGCATCAAGGTCCTTTTTAGGGCCCACAAAAAAACAAAAAACTGCACGCAATACAACTGTACCCTAATAGCTAGACACGTATTATGTTTGTACGAAAACCCATGTGGTCATTGAATGGTATAAAATTTCAGAATGGGTGAATTAACGCACAAGAACCAAAATGGCTATTATAATAGGCTGAGGAATGGCTGTAGTCAGTTAAGTTTCATTCTCTATCTGCAAGTTCCTGTGCAATTTTGAAATTAAAATGTAAAGTAACCAAATAATCGTGTCCTTTCTTAGTCCAACTATTTACACATTTTAGAGAAACACAAGAGCAAAGTGGACCCGCAGCCATTTAGACGCGATCTATAGCTGCTCTTAATAAACCACCTGGGGAGAAGTACAAATAACTTGGGTAGATTTTAACATGAATTCAAAGGCACACACAAATACTAAAGTGCAGTTACTACTAGCTAGTTTTGTTGCATAACTAGTTCCTGAAGGATTTCAACGTTTTTCTTTTTCTCTATCCATGGTTATTTGTGTCTCCTCCTGTATCAATTTACCTCTAGTGATTCAATCTTCTCTTGTATTGTTTGTGTGCATGACCTGTATTTTCATTGTGTAGTGTTCTCACATACGTTTTTCAATTTAGTTAACATTTTTTAGTGTCATTGCCATTCTTCTCCTTATTTCTTTCCATAAATTTTCATCTCAAACGGCAATACAAATTACTTCCCAAATAAACAAGAAACAGAATTGACTTCCTAAATGAAATAAATTGACTTCCCAAATGGACAAAATTGACTTCCCAAATGGACAAAATTTACTTCCCAGATGGACAAAATTGACTTCCAAAATGAACTAAATTGACTTCCCAAATGAACTAAATTTACTTCCGAAATGAACTAAATTGACTTCCCTTATGAACTAAATTGACTTCCCAAATGAACTAAATTTACTTCCTAAATGAAATAAATTTACTTCCCAAATGAACTAAATTGACTTCCCAAATGAACTAAATTGACTTCCGAAATGAACTAAATTGACTTCCCCTATGAACTACATCATCATCATGTATGGTGTCCTTGGCAGAACGTCGCTCTTATTACGACCATTCGATATGTATCTCGATCAGCAGTTAGTTCACGTTCATGTTTAGAGCGTTCTTGATGTCTTGTGTCCATCTACGCTTTGGTCAGACTCTGGCTCGTCTTCCTGGAACAATTTCCCCCAGAAATGTTTTTTCCAGTCCATCATGGCGCTTGGTGTCTCTGTAAAACCTCAGTTTCCCGAGACGTACCGTGGTTTATGATCCAGTTCTTTGCAACACTCAGATCTTGCAGGATGGCTTTATTTGTTATTTTCTTTACCCAATGTATTTTGAGGATTCTTCTGTAACATTTGGTCCCCCGATCATGTTTCTTTATATTTGTGTGATAGTCCATGTCTCGCATTTGTACATTTGCCACAAGGAATACGCATGTTTTGAGGATCTTCGTTGTAATTCTTTGTTAGTATTGTGCCACACATTTAGCATACTTTTCAGTTTCTGCATCGCTGTGGAAAATCATCGCCTTCTCTTCCTTGCACAGTCCCCCATCGTTTGTTATCAAAGAGCCAAGGTATTCAAAGTAATCCACGTGTTCAATTTCTTCATTACCAATAGTGATCTTGGGTTGGGATCTGTGTGTGACAATGGACATTATCTTGGGTTGGGATCTGTGTGTGACAATGGACATTATCTTGGGTTGGGATCTATGTGTGGCAATGGACATTATCTTGGGTTGGGATCTGTGTGTGACAATGGACATTATCTTTGTTTTTTGTATTCAGGAACATATTCTTATCTTTACTGTGCCTCTGAACGGACATAAGCAGTTGTACCAGGCTCTCAGCGTTGTTTGAGAGCGTAACTGTGTCATCTACAAATCTTAATTCTGGAATCTCATTTTTCCAATTGAGAATGGTTCGAAATTAAGAGACAACAGATACAATAACAAACATGAATGAAACATGAAGCGACCACATAGAAATATACAAAAGAATATTTAAGAGAGGACACTAGACAACTATACTATTCATACTTCAAAAAAAGTTAACAAAAACATGTCTCACGCTCAACACGTATAAATGAGCTTACCTGGGTTGAGCACAGCTGGAAGGCGGTCAATGATATGGTTTAGTACTGGGTTATCTGCCGGTGAGATCTGTATCAAATACACGTGAATTGATGGTTCAGGTTATGTCAAGATATCGTTTCATTTTTATGGTTCATTTTTAGAGAATATTTTCATTTTTTTGTATCAGCTTCGCTTCTTACAGAGGTTACCTCTAAAGATTGATCCATACAGGAAGCCTGCTACTAATTACTTTGCTCAATTATAGCAAACATTAGCTTTATAAGATTGAGATGGATAGCCCTAAGTAAAAAAAAAAAGGCAAAGGTCGCCGTCCATCGTAGACGATGATGGCATAATTAAATTTGCTAGCGCTATTTTTTTTAAGGATTCACTGCGCTACTTTTTATCCTCACTCTCTCGTTTCGTGCCGCCCGACCTCAGTGGCAAGTCAAGGACAAGACGACTAGGGATCGACTACGAGATGCAGGGGATTCCGAATCAATCACCCGTGAAAAAGACGGTGGAGTCCGCAGTCGAACCCACACCACCTGATACGAGGCCGAGGACTTCTTCTTAACCATTTCGCCACGGAATCCCCGAAGCCTTTTCCGTAAACAGGTATCCCGCTAGACAGTGTGGGTCGTTGTGTGTCGTGCCTGTCCCATAACCGCAAGCCATCATAGGGACATCACTCAGCGTGTGAGTGAAGTGTTTGGTATCTTTCCCGGGCGACGTGTTCTAGTCAATTAAAGTGGTGTCTAAATTTCACAGTCACACCAAAACTGTCTGCAGCTAGGGCGAAGGGCCCCAATCTCGCGAAGTTCAGCCGTGTGCACTAGACCGTGAAAGTACATATTTAAGCACAATACTAATTCATAAAGCCAATGTCCAGTCCAGGATGTTGTTCTTGTTTAATGCACACAATGAGTTAGTTTACTTTGGCCTCCCAATCCACCATAATCAGCACGCTCGAGATGTGAGGAAAGCTACAACAACCCGCTAATTCACTTCCTTCTTAGAGTAAAGAGTAATGGGCATTCATCAACAACGTTAAGAACAACCAGAATGACGCAGCATTCTCTTGGTCTTTGCGAGCCCAAACTTCGTCTCCAGTGGACGCTATTTTCGGTCACGGGGTCCAGTACGTGGTAAGTGTTCCTGTAGAGGCGTCTCGAATGGTGTGCAGCAAGGGAGTCTGATCAACGCATTGTAAGCCTTCCCCGCGGTCTCTTTGTACAATCCTTCCGTCGTAACAGGTGACTTGTCCATCTGTTCTGCCTTTTCTACATAGATTGCAGTTTCATTGACCAATGAACGTGGAGATTTTGCATACGTTTATTTCGGAGAGTAATTCCGACCGGCGTCTGTCAAGAGAGGTCTGGGTCACTTTCAATTTGTCCTCCACTGATTTTGTTGATGTCCATGTCTCAGTACCGTATCACATCGTGCGGAGCAAAGTGAAATTAAAGAAATACACAAAGTTTATAAACATTAATTAAAAGATACCTCAAAAAAGAATCCCAGAACGGCCAATCCTTGTGGAACAGAAGCAGCGTCTGCCAGCTTAAGTAATGATTTCTTGAAGTGAACAAAATGAACCTTGTGAAAAAAAATATATGCAATCAGTTTAGTTCGTGTTTCCCCAGATTGACTTAACATTGTTAAAATAGTCAAATCTATGGATTTCTAGCTGCGACTGTCGGTCCATGATGTCGATTTTTTTCGGAGATCCCTGGGTTCATCGCTGGAACTACGGAGTTCGTGCTTTGTGCGATGCTCTCGACAGATGGGGTACCCATCTGCCGAGAGAGACCAAGCTAAAATGGGGATAAAACCCGAGGCAATGAAGTCGACCATCCGCTTAAAATTGTTTTTATTCTTCATAATGACGACGGTGGTAAACATGTCTTTCACAGCTCGTTTTTCGTCGCTCTTAATTGACGAGATGTCTTCCTTGGTAAGATGATATGACTGCAATCTGCGTAGCATCATGGCAGCCTGGCTAACAAGATGAGGGAACGACGGGATATAATATATATGAGGAGATATAAACAGGCTGGAAGGGATACAAAGAAGAGCGACAAAGCGGAATTACATTTATGAGGAAATACTCAGAAAAACTGACCTAGTGTCTAGAAAAGAGACAAATTTAAGGTGAGATTAAAACAGGTATATAAGATGATCAGATAAATCGATAAATTAGACCATAATAAGTTTTTTTTCAAAATACAACCACCTAAAAGTACACATTAACTAAAGAGAGGTCCAGATTAGATATTAGGAATTATTTTGTTAGTCATGGAGTTGCGAATGCTTGGAATGTGCATTGCCACATGTGATAGTGGAGGCAGGTGGAATTAATGCATTTAAGAATAAATTGTATGCGTATCGATTTTAGAGCAAGGTGATGTAAATGAAACTGGTTGTATACAGACTTTGTAGAGTCTTTTGAACCAGTATAAAGACGTTGAGTTAAGTTAAGTTTATTACCAAAAGGCACATTTACTTTTTAACTTCTCTATTGTATCCGATTGCTGAACAGAAGAGAGCAGGTCGTTGTCTTCAGACTTCGGACTGGCCACAATAGACTGAGGTACCACCTATTCAACAAATTGAAGATAGGTGGTACCGACGAATGCCCGTGTGGTACCGGTAAAATGACCTCTGAACATCTGCTGCAGAACTGTCCGACATACGAGGATCAGAGAGAGCAGATGTGGCCATCACCAGTGGAACCACAAGATAAGCTCTATGGCAGTGTCGACAGCCTCAGGATGACCGCCGCTTTTTTCGAAAAAATAATGGTTACTGTCTGACTGCGTACGAAGAAGAAGAAGAAGATCTCCATTCAGACACTGGACATTGCTGTCAACTATGCACGACCTTTAAGAATTATTTGGTCTCGATGTTAGGCCATGGAAATCATAGATGACCTCTTCGGAGAGATTTGTGGGCTTTTGACAATTTCGACAAATCCCATCGCGATTTATCGACTCGAGTCTTTCGATTCTTCTTTTTCTTCATCTTTTACGTTTGTCCTTGAAAAATTTGATGTGACGTTATTTCACTGTAGATAAAAAGGAGCGCACTCGGTTCTCAAAGCGATGAAGGGAAACGGTGTGCGATCGATTCCTATAATTGTCAAGCGACCCCTGGTTTCAAGTAACCCCTGACTTCAAGGAAGGAGAGGGCAGAGTGTCTGCATCCTCAGTTGTCCAACTGATGGTCTTGCCACTGGTTCAAGGTAGCTTGGGTCAAGAGGAGTAGGTTGATGACCAGCGCGGTTTCTTCCTCACTATAATCCAATTACAGCGCGAGTTTCATCAGCAGGACAAACCCGTCTGGTGATGTCTTCATCGCTTGCAGTGGACAACTTACTAGCGAGGCTGCGGCATCTACACTCTTCGCTCCGGCACACCCTATTTCTGTACAGTTTTTGGGTACATTCTTTTCTTCCCAATCCGATCCCCATTCTTTCAGCCAGACTGAACTAGTGCAGGCTGTTTCAAGGACCGCCGATTGGAGACAAAAAAATAATCTTGGTCAGACTTTTCTTCCCACTGCGATCCCTATTCTATCAGCCAGACTGCACAAGTGCAGCCCATTTTCAGGCCGTTTTTAGAGCAAAATAGTATCTTGGTCAGGCTTGGTGCGCCGCCCTTGATGAAAGCAGCCAGCTAGGAGACGTTGTTGTAAGCTCATCCACTGTGCTGCATCTTCGACTTCTGTCGACTGATCCGAATTCTAATCACATTTAAGTGGTCCTGTTCTTTCTGTCTTGGGTACCACTGCGATGCAAATAATATTATTTACTTTCCCTTCCCTTCCCCTGTTCTTCTTGGTAGTCTGGCTAACGAAGTGGGAGGGGGGGGGGGTCAACGTGATCCTCGTAGTAGTGAGCGACACGCAGATAAAGCCAAGCATAGCACAACCGGCTGAAGGATCTCGGTCCAGGTTCATCAGCACGCTCGGGATGTGGGGACACCTACTGCCACCAATCCCGCACAAAAGAGTAAGCCTACTCATTGTGAGTATTTACAACTACAACATCTAGGCATAAATGAGCACGTTCAAGCTTACAATCACTATCATTTTCTAGAGCTGGAAGGGCGGATAATGAGTCTGCACAGAAACGATATTAGATAGGAAGGCATCAAATGCATTCCTGGATAACAGGCTGCAGCAGGGAAGACTGGCTAAGGAGAAGGGATCGAATAGAGAATGCTAACCCGATACTCAAAAAATGCTTGCTTAAGGCGGAGGTGTTGGACCCAAAGGTGCAAATATCGCAGTCAAGCTGTAAACTACGACACAGCGCATTCAGTTCTCTGGACTACATTCTGCTACTTAAGCCCTTTCAGGGTTTGGTAGTGGGGGATTGAGAACGAACGAAGCCAAGCCAAATACAGTCTTCAAGTGATACAGGCCTACTTCCAGTTATGGTTTCTGTTATGACACGTAGTCTTCCTCGTGTCCTATAGTCAAACTTCGTTGCTCTATACGGTATCAGGTTTGTTAATACGTGCCAATGCTCAAAACTGATAATACGTCTAATACGAGGCATATTCAAATGTAACTGGACCAAACTGCAACAAGTTAACATGCGTATGATACGCATGATGGCGTCACTTCTGATGTAAACAGCACATAGCAACCGTAAATTTGCTAAATTTCATTATCATCTGACTCACAGTTTCCTCAGATGACCGTTGAAAACATGACACGGAATCCGTCCAGAGTTGATCAGCGAGCGGTGATTCGGTTTCTAACAGCTGAAGGATGTCGACCAGTTGACATTCATAGAGGAATGCAGGCAGTGTATGGTGACAAAAGTGTGTCGAAGACAGTGAATAACTGGACACCGATGTTTAAAGAAAGACGTTGAGTTAACGAACAATCATTCGAGACTAGGTCAGGCGCATATTGTTGCGTAAGCTCACGTCCTTCTTTAAACATCGTTTTTCAGTTCTTCACTGTTGTCTTCGACACACTTTTGTCACCATCCACTGCCTGCATTCCGCTATGAATGTCAACTGGTCGACATCCTTCAGCTGTTAGAAATCGAATCACCACTCGCTGGACGCTCACAACTCTGGACGGATTCCGTAGCACACCTGCCATGTGCTCAACGGAAGTCTGCTGAGGAAACTGAGTCGGAGGATAATGAAATTTTGCAAACTTGACGGTTGGTATGGGCTGTTTATACCAGAAGTGACATTATGCGCATCGTACGTATGTTCACTCGTTGCAATTAGATTAGGTTTCATTTCAGTTAGGTCCAGTTTCGTTTGAACACGCATGGTAGAAGATACAGAATAAATGAAGCATACCTCCATGGGATACGCCTTGCTGTTAACGAGGTGTTCTGACCCTCTCATATTGTCTGACCCCCAGTGGAAGTGAAACTGCGCAGCTTGATACGCCTCAGTCAGTCCGCCTGCTGATATGCTGATATCGTCAACGTTGACATCTATCTGGACTGTTGATAATAATTTGAAAATGAGGAACATAGAATGTATTTGAATTCTGAAATTTAACGTCGAAGTACGAGGGTCCGTTCAAATCAAACCGGGTCTTTTTGTTCTAGTTAGTTCTTCTTCTTCTTCTTCTTCTGCGTACGCAGTCAGACAGAAAAAATTATTTTTTCGAAAAAAGCGGCGGTCATCCTGAGGCTCTCGCCACTGCCATAGAGCTTGTCTTGCAGTTCCACTGGTAATGGCCACATCTGCTCTCTCTGATCCTCGTATGTCGGGCAGTTCTGCAGCAGATGTTCAGCGGTCATTTTACCAGTACCGCACGGGCATTCGTCGGTACACCCTATCTTCAATTTGTTTAATAGGTGGTACCTCAGTCTGTTGTGGCCAGTGTGAAGTCTGAAGACAACGACCTGCTCTCTTCGGTTCAACTGGTAATAGGCATCGTTTTTGGTGTAACCAGTATGTTCGGTTTCCCATTTGGTCATGTATCTGGCTTTGATAAGCCGTTTTGACTCTTCGTACGTCATACTGCTATCTGTTTGTGGTAGTCTTGCACCTTCTTTTGCCAGTCTGTCTGCCTCCTCGTTGCCTTGGATGTTGCAGTGTGACGGAACCCACTGTACCACTACCCTTTTTGGTGCGGACTGCTGGCACAGTTTGCAGAGTGCTGCTCTTAAGTCATTAAGCTCAGTGTTTTTCTGGCTTTTTAGCGCTGTGACTACGGCGAGAGCATCTGTCAGCAGGACTATATGGCTCTCATTTTCACTGTGTGTCACCATTTCTTCCACTGCCGCCCTCAGTGCCTCTGCCTCCGCTCTGAAATTGCTTGTGTACTTACCAGTAGCGAATGACAGTGTTATGTTTCTGCCATTTGGTAGGTTCAGGAATGCTCCTGCCCCTCCGTTCTGTGTAGTGTTTGTTACAGAACCGTCGGTGTATGCATGGGTCCAGTCCATGCTTGGGTAGCTTTTCGTTATGAAGCTTAGGGTAGTATCTCTCCTTTCTTTTTCAGTCTGGCAGTTTTTGTTTGCAATACCTGGTATATTTTCTACCACCTCTAGAAATATATCCTGCCTCCAGGTAGGTTTTCGTACAGTAGTGATGGGTTTTGGTGTTGTTAGTGCGTTTATGGGATCTTCGTGCATCTTTGCTTTGGCTATTTCTGCAAAGTTTCTCCGCTTTAGTTTCCCATTTCCTAAATTGTTTAGTCTCTGGTGCATTGGATGGTCGGTCAGTCTTCGGAGTTTCTCTGACTGCAGCTGGGCTCTGCAGTCTCTTCTATCGGTCATGGATTGCAGTTTTGTAATCTTTTCAAGTTCTACAATTGGCGTTGACTTCATGCCACCTGTTATAATTCTCATGGCTTGGTTTTGAAGTTTGTTAACTTTATCGAAGTTCGCCTTCGCTGCTGTTGTCCATGCCGCAATGCCATACTCGAGAACTGGTCTCACTCTTCCAGTATACAGTTTCTTTAGTATGCCTTCGTCTGCTCCCCAGCTTGTGCCAGCAAGTTTCCTCATGATTGCCATTCTTTCTCTGGCTTTCATTCGGTTTCTCTCAATCTGACTTTTCCATGTCATGCGCCGATCAAATGTGACTCCCAGATAGGTTGTGTTGTCGTTTGGCTGCAGGATTTTGCCATTTAGACTTAATTTGGTACTTTGGGGTTTTAATGAAAGCGAGAATATTGTGCATGTGGTTTTCTCCTCGTTTATTTTGACCAGCCATGAGTTCGCCCACTCTTCCAGCGATGTTAGGGCCGTCTGCATCCGATTTCTTGCTATGGTGAGATTCTTTTCAGAGGTCCACATAGCCAGATCGTCTGCAAACATTGAGCTATGGACTCTTCTTTGTATATTCTCTGTGATATCGTTTATATATACCAGGAAGAGTGTGGGTGACAATACTCCCCCTTGGGGTACTCCCTGCTCGAGTGTCACCTTTTTGCTCATCTGCCCTTGTACTTGGACTCTGGCCGTTCTTTGTTTGAGGTAGTGGTTGATCCACTTGTACATCTTCCCACAGACATCACTTCTTCTTAGCTTTACTCTAAGTCCGTCCTTCCAGACTTTGTCAAATGCCTTTTCCAGATCCACCCAAACAGCTACTGTGTGTTTCTGTGCCTGGTAGGCATCTTCTATCTCCTGGGCTATGAGGATGACCTGGTCCTCAGTGGATCTGTGCTGTCTAAAGCCGGCGTGCTGTGGAATTAGTATTCGTTTTTCTTCCAGATGCCACATCAGTCTGGTGTTTATCATCCGTTCCATCAGCTTGCCGACACAGCTCAGTAGGCTTATGGGCCTGTATCCATTTGGATCTGTTTTGTCCTTTCCTGTTTTTGGTACTGGTACCAGTATTGCATCTTCCCATGCCTGTGGTACAATTCCCCTTTTCCAGCTTTGGTTCAGGACCGATAGCAGTTTCTTCTTCGCTGTTTGGCCCAGCCCCATCAGCATTTCGTTTGTTATCCCGTCTTTTCCGGGAGATTTCCTTTTCTTTAGTGTTCTCATAGCCTCTTCCATTTCGCGCATTGTTAGTTTGGCCATCATGTGCTCTTCAGGAGCCGTATTCATGTTTTCGTGTCCCTTTAGCTCTTCGCTAATGTCTGTATGCTTATCTGCAGGGACCTCGATGTGGTTTGCTCTGGTATAGTGATCGACAAAGGCGTTTGCGGCTTTCTTACCTGTGATCAAGTTCTCGCCCTGCTTGATAGTAATTTGTTTATTTGACGGGGTTTCGTCGTTCATGGCTCTGACTAGCTTCCATAGCTTGTTCCCGTCTTTGTCCAGGTTTAGACTTTCCGTTTTATTTTTCCAGCTTTCTCTTGCTGTTTGCTTGAGAGTGTGTTTGTACTTCGCCGCGGCGGCTTTGAGGGCGATGTTTGCCTCCATGGATTTTTCTCGCTCTGCCATGTTCCTAGCATTTGTTACTGCATCTTCCACTTTCTGCAACTCATCATTCCAGTAGGGCTTATAGTTTTTCTTAGCTCCTCTTGGGATGGTTTCAGTGGCGGCTTGCATTATTGCCTTGCTTAGGCTCTCTACCATGGGCTTCATTTTGGTGTTTCGTGTGTTGATGGTTTCACACAGCCCATCTGTCAGGATTGCAAATCTGTCACAGTCCGCTCGTTTGTAATTCCAACGTGGGAGCGGTTTTGTTTCCTGTGGGCCTACTTCCATGTCAATGGTTAGCCTGATCGGCCTGTGGTCGCTACCTGCCAGTTGGTTTAGCACCTGGCGGTCTATTTTATGGTGTATGTCCTGTGTGGAGAAGGTCAAATCTGGAGTCGAGGTGGTATGCCATGTTCTTGAACTAGTTAGTTCTACCTGAATGGGTTATAGCGTGCTGGAACAACTAGCATTTGCTAGGTGCATTTGTGTCCGATTACTGCTAGTTGGCCCATTTGCCATGGACCAGTCACGTGATAGATACATGCAAATGGCATAAAACACTGTTAGTTCTCGCATGGAGCAGTGTGTTGCAATACATTTCTTATTAGAGAAGACGTAAAACCTGCGGAAATTTACAGAAGACTGCAAAGACAATACCATGATGAGACACTCAGTGCCAGTAAGACATTTGAATGGTGTAAATGTTTTAGAAAAGGCCGTACATCTGTGGGTGATGATCCCGTCCTGTTCCTGCAAGATAACGCTCGACATCATACGGTTCACCTCACTATGTGTCATATACAGCTCGTCTGGGAGGTATTGCCACATCCACCTTACAGCCCAGACCTTGCTCCAAACAATTTTTACCTGTTTGGGCCCGTAAAAGAATTCCTGGAAGGTCAGCACTTCATCACTGATAACGAAATGAAACAGGATGTCCTAGATTGGTTCAGACATACTGACAAATCGTTCTACGCTAAAGTTTTCAAGCATTACTTAAACGCTAGGATTGGTGGATACACATTGCAGAAGATTATTTACAAAAAATTATTAACATTTTGACTAAAGTATTTTTTTTCACTAAAAAAATGTCCCGGCTAGACTTGAACGTTCCTCATATATATCAGATTGACATCTATCTTTTTGTTCACATCTCATCAAGTTAATCCATAAAAAAAAGTCGTCATAAGTTTTCTTTGGTTTGCCTGGGGAGAGGAGAATTTCGTCTGGTCAGGCAAAACATACTGATTAGACATGTTAGTCTGGGTCAGGCATAACATACTGACCAGACACGTTAGTCAGGGTCAGACAAAACATTCTGATCAGACATTTTAGTCAGCAACAGGCACAACATACTCATCGGACCTGTTAGTCAGGGTCAGACAAAATATACTGATAGGGTATGTTCGTCAGGGTCAGGTAAAATATATTGATCAGACATGCCTGCATTCACATGGGACTGACCTCTGTGACGACGTCTTCAGAAGCAAGTGTTCTAACATCTCTGTAACTTAATAAACCCTCTTCGAGAGAATAAAGATCAAACATAAAATCCAGACCTCATTACTAATTGGGTAATTCTCAAACACCATCAAAGTTGAAGCGGAGTCCCTAAACTGCAATAGACATCGCAGAAATCAAAGATCAAACCAAAGTTCTTTTCAAATCCGGCTCAAGAACTATCAAAAATAAATAAACCGCCCGGGGAAAGCACTCACGATTGACAGCTTTTAGCTCAATAGAGTACCAATCCAATCCTGTTCAGCGTACTGCACAACATGTTGGCATGTTGTTGACACCAGGTCAGCCTCCAGAGACAGTTACCTTCAGCCTCTAGAGACAGTTGCCTTCAGCCTCCAGAGACAGTTGCCTTCAGCCTCCAGAGACAGTTGCCTTCAGCCTTCAGAGACAGTTGCCTTCAGCCTCCAGAGACAGTTGCCTTCAGCCTCCAGAGACAGTTGCCTTCAGCCTCCAGAGACAGTTGCCTTCAGCCTTCAGAGACAGTTGCCTTCAGCCTCCAGAGACAGTTGCCTTCAGCCTCCAGAGACAGTTGCCTTCAGCCTCCAGAGACAGTTGCCTTCAGCCTCAGAGACAGTTGCCTTCAGCCTCCAGAGACAGTTGCCTTCAGCCTCCAGAGACAGTTGCCTTCAGCCTCCAGAGACAGTTGCCTTCAGCCTCTAGAGACAGTTGCCTTCAGCCTCTAAAGACAGTTGCATTCAGCCTCCAGAGACAGTTGCCTTCAGCCTCCAGAGACAGGTGCCTTCAGCCTCCAGAGACAGTTGCCTTCAGCCTCCAGAGACAGTTGCCTTCAGCCTCCAGAGACAGTTGCCTTCAGCCTCTAGAGACAGTTGCCTTCAGCCTCTAAAGAGAGTTGCCTTCAGCCTCCAGAGACAGTTTCCTTCAGCCTCCAGAAGAGGCTTTTGTCCGTAGCTGCTTCAGCCTCCATTGGACTGTTCGGAGTCAGCGGGCCAGCATAGTATGGTGCATCAGTCTGGTCTGGTCTTGTCTTTGTCTGTGTGTCTTTGTCTCTCTCTCTCTCTATCTCCCTCTCTGTCTGTTTCTCTCTCTGTCTATTTATGTCTCTCTCTGTCTCTCTCTGTCTCTCTCTGTCTCTCTCTGTCACTCTCTGTCTCTGTCTGTCACTCTCTGTCTCTGTCTGTCTCTCTCTGTCTCTCTCTCTCTCTGTCTCTCTCTCTCCCTGTTTCTCTCCCTGTCACTCTACCTGTTTCTCTTCCTGTCTCTCTCCATGTATCTCTGTCTCTCTCTCTCTGTCTCTCTCTCTGTCTGTCTCTCTCTGTCTTTCTCTCTCTCTGTCTCTCTCTGTCTTTATCTCTCTCTGTCTCTCTGTCTTTCTCTCTCTCTGTCTGTCTTTTTCTCTATCTCTTTCTGTCTCTCTCTCTGTCTTTCTCTCTCTCTGTCTTTTTCTCTCTCTCTCTCTCTAAATCCTTCTGTATTTCTCTCTGTCTTTCTCTGCCTGTCTCTCTGTCTCTTTCTTTCTCTGTCTCTCTCTGTCTCTCTATGTCTCTCTCTGTCTTTCTCTCTCTCTGTCTCGCTCTATCTTTCTCTGCCTGTCTCTCTCTCTCTCTTCTGGAAATGGGGGAACCACCTTTCTGCGGTCAACAACTCTGGATTATCTAAGGTATTTCAGCAAATACAAGGGGCTTGCATAAGTATGTACTCTGACCTTGAAGGAATAGGAGGAGAAAGTTGTAATTTGGCACAGTGCTTATTCCATCTCAAAGTAGCCATCACCTGAATTTATACATTTCTGCCACCTCTGGGTGACTTTGAAAAGACTTTCAGAATATAATAACCTATTTTTCGAACTAAACCAGTTATCACAAGCCAGTGTGACATCTTCGTCACTGTCAAAATGATTTCCTTTCAGCTGTTTTTTGAGTTTTGGAAAAATAAAGTCTGATGGAGCTAAATCCTGAGAATATGGTGGGTGTGGAAGATTTTCAAAATTCGAATCGTTGGCTGTTTGCAGCACAAACCTTGCTTTATGGGAGGGCGCGTTGTCTTGAAGCAAAGGCAGAATTTGAGTGCGCGCTATCCCTCGTATTCTGGTCACAGTCTTTCTTAGTTTGGTAAGGAGATCTGCATAATATTGCCCATTAAACGTGGTGCTATGAGGCAGATAATCTTATGACACCTTTGACGTCCCAAAAAACAGGCAGTATTATTTTTCTTGCAGATTTTTGTGCTCTTGGCTTGACATGTGTTGGTGAGCCCGGGGTTTTCCACTGTATTCTGTACATTTTTTATTATGGGTCATAATCGTGAACCCAAGCCTCATCTACTGTCACCATGGTCGGCAACCTGTTTTTCGACCATTACATTTAAAGCAACGGGCTACAGCAATAAACCATCGTTTGTTTCTGTTCACATGCCAGCAGACTTGGGACCCAGCGGGCACACACTTTTCTCATGTTCAGTCTGTTGTGTACAATTCTAAAAACTTTACTTTCATTCAGTTTTGCTGACCTAGATATCTCTACAATTGTCATTTTCCGATCCAGGTCAATGATTTTCTTTAGTCTTGCAGCATTTGTATCGCTGCACTCCAAGGAGGGTTCATCCTGATCTATGGAAGATCAGCAACATGGTAACGGCCACTCTTAAACTGCCTACACCAGTTGTTTTTTTACAGAAGCATACGAAAGACAAAATTCCTCAAACGCTGGTTCCATCTCCCTGTGTATTTCTGTAGGTGTTTTTCCCTGCAACATCAAGAATGTTATCACAGTTCTGGTCTCTGATTTCTCCATTGTTCTGACAAACCGTTTGAGTAGCAGATCCGGTCGATATGGTGTGTTTCGCCATGCACCATACCGGGTAAACCCGTCGAGGAGGGAAATTTATACTTCTCTAGTCCAGTACAAGTTGAATGAGCTACATGTGTTTCAAATTTCAACTTTATCCTCCTATTCTTTCATAGTCAGGGTAAAGACTTATGACAAGCCTTTGTATAACGTGGCATAACAAGACAAGCTAGAGTTTAAATTTTTATCGTGGCAGAAGTAGACGTGTATATTGCTGGCTGTATTGCAAAGAATAGACACTGTCACGAGTCTTGTCCATTCTTTGTTCTCAAGACTCACATGACTAGGACACACTCCGAGGATGGAAGATGGCAAAATACCACATGATCTTCTATATGGGGAATTAAAGTTGGTAAAAAGGTCTAGAGGCGGGCTACTACTTCGATTCAAGGATGTATGTAAGCGCGAAATGAATGATACCGGTATCGATTTGGAACCATGGGAAGATGACAGCATAGATCTTCTTGCATGGATGGGCAGGATTTAGAAGAGAAAGCAAAGGAAGACAATACCGATTGGGGATAGGCTAAGAAATCGTTGTTTGAGAAGACAAACCACACTATGCGAAAATACGAACAGTCCTGACTTTCCTTGCACACACTGTGACAGACGCTTCTCTGCTCGGATTGGTCTTACCAGTCACATTAGTTATTGTTCTAGACTGTAGTTCTCACATTCGTTATTGTTCTAGACTTCAGTTGTGACTTTCGTTTTTGTTCTAGACTTTAGTTATCACATTAGTTTTTGTTCTAGACTGTAGTTCTCACATTCGTTGTTGTTCTAGACTGTAGTTCTCACATTCGCTATTGTTCTAGACTGTAGTTGTCAGATTCGTTATCGTGCTAGACTGTGGTTGCCACATTCGCTATTGTTCTAGAATGTAGTCGTCACATTCATTATTGTTCTAGAATGTAGTTATCACAGCTTTTGTTCTAGACTGTAGTTGTCACATTTATTATTGTTCTAGACTGTAGTTGTCACATTCTTTATCGTTCTAGATTGTAGTTGTCACATCTGTTATTGTTCTATATTGTAGTTATCACATTCGCTATTGTTCTAGAGTGTAGTTCTTACATTCGCTGTTGTTCTAGACTAGTTGTCACATTCATTATTGTCACGGACTGTAGTTACATCCCTTTATATCAAATCACAACTTACCATCGTCTGACAAGACGGAAAGAGTCACAGAAATGGATGTTATAAAAAGGTTTTAAGCAAGTGCAATACACACTTACTTGTATGGCCGTTGTTCTTTAGCGTCATGGGAACATCAGTGGTACGGCTGTAGTTGTGGAAAAGCAAGCTGCCAATTCGGACGTCAAGTTCGCTGGAATTTAATGAGATGTCAATGGGAGACTGGTATTTACTGCCGCATCTGGAATAGTAGTGTCTCCAGTGCTCAGCTGTGACATTAAATAAATCGTTAGTTTTTCGAATGATTGTACTATAATTACTATAACTTTTTCTTCTATCACTACTACGAGATCAAGTTAGTAAATATGCCACAAATGGCTATTAAAAAAACAGAGAAATGTACTTGAAGAGAGTTTGCCATTTACACATCATTCTATTATTTATTGCAGGTATCTAGATATCAGCGAACTGGCTCAGGTTTAGGTGTATTAAATCCAGACTGCAACATATGTAAAACGACAACGCTAAGGCTCACACCTTCAACAGTGTGTTTATTCATAGCCTAGTTTAGATACATGCCTTCTGACTCACGTGGGAAATCCCTTTGGAACGTTACATTCCAATGCCGACTAAATGACGGTTCTCATATTTTGTCAAGATTTAATAATTGAACAGTGTCCTTATTCCAACTATAGTATATAGACTGCGATATTTGCACCTTTCGGTCCAACACATCCGACTACAGCAAGCCTTTTTTTAGTACTGGGTTAGCATTCCCTCTTCGATTCATTCTCCTTAGCCAGTCTGCCCTGCTGCAGCCTGTTATCCAGGATCACCGCGTTGAGATGTAGAAGGGTCTTGGCAGCTCAGTTTTGCTGGTCCTGATGCTAGCAATCAGCTATGGGTCGCTGACCACTGCAGCTCATGCGCTGCTCAGAATCTTGATCCCCAATGTAAGTTTAAAGTTAACAAAACCGGTGGAAATCGCTACAGGCTACGTCTATGCTGTAAGATGTATCTTTAAAACGGTACCATTTTAGATGGTACGGCATTCTCCAGGGTTAATCAAGCCGTACGTGGTCTAGTGTTTTCTCCTTTAGCCTGCAGGACATTCTCTTCGAATTGAATTCGAAGCATCTTCATAATTTCACGTGAAGAATCTTTTTCAATATCTTTTGAAGAACGTCCTTTCCTCCCCCAAAAATTGCACAACAGCAATTTGTTTTATGAGTGTACACTCTGCCAACCCGAACGCTATTTGTATCAATGCTGCGCACGCAAGTGCCACACTTATGTATAATTCATATATGACTGGCAAATCCTTGATGAAGAAAATGTACTTGCGATAAAGAAACGCAAGTGCTAACAGACATGTCAGATATAGTAAACAAGTGGAAACAGACGTTTAAGATATGCTGAAGATAAATAAACAAATGGAAACACAATTCAGATAAATTAACGGCAAATAAACAAGTGTAAGCAGACATTTCAAATCAATTGACTTTAAATAGTCAAATGGAAAAAGACAATTCAAATAAATTGACTAATTATACAAATAAAAACAGATAGTTCAGATAAACTGACGATAAATAGTCAAATAGAAACAGACAATTCAGATCAATTGACGATAAATAAACAAATGGAAACAGCTAATTCAGATAAATTGACGATAAATAAACAAATGGAAACAGACAATTCAGATAAATTGACGACAAATAAACAAATGGAAACAGACAATTCAGATAAATTGACGATAAATAAACAAATGGAAACAGACAATTCAGATAAATTGACGACAAATAAACAAATGGAAACAGACAATTCAGATAAATTGACGACAAATAAACAAATGGAAACAGACAATTCAGATAAATTGACTATAATTAGACAACTAGAAACAGACAGTTCAGATAAATTGACGATAAATAGTCAAATAGAAACAGACACTTTAGATCAATTGACGATAAATAAACAAATGGAAACAGACAATTCAGATAAATTGACGATAAACAAACAAATGAAAACAGACAATTCAGATAAATTGACGATAAATAGTCAAACAGAAACAGACAATTCAAATAAATTGACGATACATAAACTAATGGAAACAGACAATTCAGATAAATTGACGATAAATAAACAAATGGAAACAGCCAAAGAGATGTGGTTTCTTATGCTCGACCCATTTCAGGAGTATTCAGGAGTTCTGTGTGTGGGGAGTCTTATAGAAGAAGAGAAATAAGGAAGACGAATTGAAAGTGAAAGAAGCAAGACTGGTTAACGACTTCGTCTTACCGTCCACATGTCCTTCAGAATAGCTCCAGTGGATATCTGCAAAAATATAACTCTGTTTTAGATGTGTATTGGGTTGTTCACGATATTAACAAAGTCAACTGCGGTCAGCAACCCAGAATAGCCAAGACTATTCTCCACTTTTTCATGGTGATCCTGAATAAAGTCACACCAGGGCAGACTTGCTAAGGAGAAGGGATCCAAGAAGGAGAGCTAAAGCGGTAACCACAAATGACAGGTCATATGTGTTGGGAGAAAGGTGCACATATCACTGTAAGCTACGGCATAGCGCATTCCTTTCTCCGGACTACATCCTACAAAGCTGGTAAATGATGGTTAATGTAGATACATGTAGTCATCCATATTAGTGGATCCAATATGGAACATAATTACAGAATGGACGAGAACAATATTAGAACGATTGAAAAAGATATAGGGGTTATAATAGATCATACAGGTCAGGTAAGTAAGCAAGTCCAGGTAGCAGTAAAAAGAAAAACAAATGCAATGTTAGGAATGATAAAAAGAAATGCTAAATATAGAATAAAGGAAGTGATAGTGAAACTGCATTACTTCAATCTTGATTGGAGTACCTTCTACAGGTGTGGAGTCCTTTAGTTAGACCTAGATTGGAGTACCTTCTACAGGTGTGGAGTCCTTTAGTTAGACCTAGATTGGAGTACCTTCTACAGGTGTGGAGTCCTCATCGTATAAGAGAAATAAACATGCTGGAAATGATACAACGAAGAGCGATACAACTAATAGTGGGATTCACAAATTTAAGTTGGAGGAAAGACTCAGAGAAACCGCCCTACAGTGTCTAAAAAGAGAAGTATTCGAGGTGACTGTATACAGGTTTGTCAGATAATTAACGTAAATGAAAAATTAGTCTATAAAAAATTTTGCAAAATATAACCGGCTACAAAAAAACCAGAGGGCACAGCCCCGACATAATTAAATGGAGAAAAAAGATGAAAAAAAAAATTGTAAAAGTTGATTAAGGTTGAGTTTAATGTAAATTTAAAAATGGGTATGGTCAGATACCACATCGAGACAAGAACAGCGTCGCCTTATTTTAACAAAATAATTAAAGAAAGGCCGAGATTCAGGTCAGGTCATCCCGTAACCAGTGGGTTCGTTGGGGCACACATGAAGACATCCTCACAACGCCCAGGCCACCCTTCTTTGTCAGCGGCCGTTGTCTGTGCCTCTTCTGGTCGGACATTGGTCCGTTGTTTTTCTTTGTCCACCCACCTCTTTTTGGGACGCCTCTTCGTCGTCTGCCTTGCACCTTTTCGTGCAGGATCGTATTTGAAAGACCATTCGATCTCGATATGTGACCGTGCCAAGCGCGTTGCTTTCTTTTCACAGTTGCCAAGAGGTCTTCAAAAGGACCTAATGCTGATGTAATTCTATCTCGTATTTCTTCATTTGTAACTCGATCTTTGCACGTGACGTTAAAAAGTCTTCGGAAACATCTCACCTCCAAGGCCGGTATCCTTCGCTGAAGGTCAGCTGTAACTGTCCATGATTAGATACGAAAACATATGTTTTTAGAAGAACAATATTTTAGTCAGAGTGGTGAATGCTTGGAATGTATTGCCACAGGAAATAGTGGAGGCAGGGTCAATTAATGCATTCATGAATATATTGGATGTGCAAAATTATTTTTAGATCAAGTGGAGTATAAAGACTACACAGAGCCTTCTAAACCAGTATAAAGAAGTTAAGTTAAAGCCATTTTCAGGCGTGAGTTTGTGAACTAACGGTGTAGTAGTAATATTTGTTTTCCTTCGGACGTGGTCAGTTGGTGATTGATTGAACCTTCATTGACATTGTCAGCGAATGCTAGTTGTAGCCTTCATGTAATTGTATGTGTTTGGCACGTTTTGAGATGTTCAGCAGTCAATGTGTTATATTCCAGTTAGAAGATGCTGAGCAGCGCATGAGCTGCAGTGGTCAGCGACCCATAGCTGACTGCTACCGTCAGGGCCAGCAAACAAGAATTGCCAAGACCCTTCTACACCTCCACAAGGTAATCCTGGATATTAGGATGCAGCAGGGCAGACTGGCTAAGAAGAAGGGATCGAATAGGGAAGGCTAACCCGGTACAAAAAAATGCTTGCTGAAGTCGGATATGTTGGATCGAAAGATACAAATATCGCAGTTAAGCTGTATACTACGACACAACGAATTCCGTTCTCTGGACTACATTCTGCTACTAAAGGCCTTTTAGGGTTTGGTAGTGGGAAATTGAACACGAACAAAGCCAAGCCAAGCCGTATCCCAGTTAGACTCACCACTAACGTGTATCTTTAGTTGTCTTCATCTCGCCATTTCGTATCTAGACCATGTCACGAGTAAGCCAGTTCGTGTCCCTGTTAAGAGAGCTAGACCAACATAAAGACCTATTGACAAAGGTAAAGGTCGCCGTCCATCGTTGACGAAGGCAGAATTTATTTGCTAGCGCTATTTTTAGTAAGGATTAACTTCTCTACTATTTATTCACACTCTCTCGTCACGAGCCGCACGACCCCAGTGGCAAGTCAAGGACAAGACAACTAGGGGGCGACTACGAGATGCAGGAGACACCGAATCAAGCACTCATGAAAAAGAAGGCGGAGTTCGGAGTCGAACCAACACCACCTAATCACGAGGCAGACGGCTTAACCACTTCACCATGGAATCCTCAAGACTTATTGACTCTTTTATAAACTTGTGGGATCAAGATGCTAAGCAGCGCATGAGCTACAGTGTACAGCGACCCATAGCTGACTGCTAGCGTCAGGGCCAGCGAACCAGAGCTAACACGACCCTTCTACATCTCTGCGCGGTGATCCTAGATCACAGGCTGCAACAAAGCAGACTGGCTAAGGAGAAGGGATAGACGAGGGAAATCTAACCCGGTACTCACAAATGTCTGCTGATGTCGGATGTGTTGGACTGAAAGGGGGCAAATATCGCAGTCAAGCTGTACGACACAACGCATTCCGTTCGCCTGACAACATCCTGCTACTTGCAAAGCCCTTTGAGGGCTTGGTTGCGGGAGATTGAGAACGAACGAAGAAGATCTTGGTAGCAATATAGACAAGGTTGCAGGTACTGATAAAAATAATAAATTAACAATTCGAACGGAAATCGGGTCTTTGATTATTTTGATTAATTTGTGGGGATCGATAGAAATGTCCGCCACAAAAATTCAGATCTTTAACTCCAATGTCAAGTCCTTCCTATTGTATTGTATGGCTCAGTGACGCAGGGAACAGCTCTAATGTCAAGTCCGTCTTATTGTATGGCTCTAACTATGCAATGCGTTAATTTCTCTATCTATACCATCCACTTTCCAATCAATTAAATTCATATCCATCGATACATCCATTAATTCATCCATCCACCCAAAAATCAAATATTCATTACATCTATACAGACATCCGTTAACCATCTTTCTCCCCATGCAATCACCATCCATCTATTCATCCATCATCTATCCACCTATGTATCTATTGAGTATACCACTCTATCATGCAAATATCCATTCATTCATCCATCCATCCATCCCCTCATTTGTGAATTCATGTATCGTCCACCCATCCATGCAGTCTACCATACATTTATCCAATCATTCACATATCGATCTGTCCTTTCATCGATCTGTCCTTTCATCGATCTGTCCTTTCATCCATCCATCCATTTGTGCAGACATTCATTCACCCACCAACGTACCTAAACATTCTTCCATTCACTCACCTAACAATTCACACATTTGTCAATCAAATCATCCATCAATCCACACATCTTTTCACATTAATACAATCATCTACTGAATTATTCAATCATTCACCGACCCATCCAACAATACATTCTTCCCGACTCACATAAAAATCAACCAAAAGGACTGGTTGAACGAAAAAAAAGAAAATGTCATCTCTCATAATTCATCCATTCATTATTTAAATCATTCAATCATTCACTTATTCATCTAATTACTCATTCATCCACCCATCATCAATCCACGTTAACAACAATAATCTGCTAATCCTTACACGTTACCTGGATTAAAATTTGCCAGAACAGTTCTGCCATTCAGTTCTTGTTCAGGCCTATAGTTGTCTACCATCGCGTGACCATGGGGATCTAGCAAAGTCCTGAAGATTTGCAGCTGAAATTGTCATTAAAATATGTAAAATATGTTATTTGACCGTTTAATTATTTTCTTTCTCTGTTGATTGAAATCAACGGCGTGTCTGGCTATTTGCTTTTGTTATTTAACCTTAAACTTCTTTCTTTGTGGATTCCAATCAATGGCACATCTGGCTATTTGCTTTTGTTATTTAGCCTCAAACTTTTCTTTCCTTGTTGATTCCAATCAACTGCGTGTCTGGCTATTTGCTTTTGTTATTTAACCTCAAACTTCTTTCTTAGTGGATTCCAATCAATGGAATATCTAACTTTTCTTTCTTTGTGGATTCCAATGAATGGCATGTCTGACTATTTGCTTAGATATTTAACCTCACACTTTTCTTTGTGGATTCCAATAAATGGAATGTCCGACTATTTGCTGACACCATATTGTATTCCTGCCCTTTGCTCGTCTAATGCGATCCTTTATAACGTGCACCGTTTTTTGTTTCATTGATCTCATATAACTTTCTGTAGTTACCTGCTGTCAGTCTTGCTTTGTTTCATTGATTTCATATAACTTTCTGTAGTTACCTGCTGTCAGTCCTACTTTGTTTCATTGATCTCATATAACCTTCTGTAGTTACCTATTGTCGGAGCTGCTTTGTTTAATTGATCTCAAATAACCTTCTGTAGTTCCCTGCTGTCAGTGCTGCTTTGTTTCATTGATCTCATATAAACTTCTTTAGTTACCTGCTGTCAGTGCTGCTTTGTTTCATTGATCTCATATAACCTTCTGTAGTTACCTGTTGTCAGTGCTGCTTTGTTTCATTGATCTCAAATAACCGTCTGTAGTTACCTGGTGTCAGTGCTGCTTTGTTTCATTGATCTCATATAACCTTCTGTAGTTGCCTGTTGTCAGTGCTGCTTTGTTTCATTGATCTCAAATAACCGTCTGTAGTTACCTGGTGTCAGTGCTGCTTTGTTTCATTGATCTCATATAACCGTCTGTAGTTACCTGTTGTCAGTGCTGCTTTGTTTCATTGATCTCATATAACCTTCTGTAGTTACCTGTTGTCAGTGCTGATTTGTTTCATTGATCTCATATAACCGTCTGTAGTTACCTGTTGTCAGTGCTGCTTTGTTTCATTGATCTCATATAACCTTCTGTAGTTACCTGTTGTCAGTGCTGCTTTGTTTCATTGATCTCATATAACCTTCTGTAGTTACCTGCTGTCAGTGCTTCTTTGTTTCTCCACTTATTCCGCCATCCTGCTCTGCAAAGCAAAAGGTGGTCTCTAAGCGGGTTGTCAGGGATGCAGTGTTAAGATTTCATTGTACAAGATCACAATTGCATTTTTAGATGGCTTTTGTTTCTTTACCGTTACCCAGGTTCTCTTCTGTTCTTCTAACAATCGACGTCAGTGCAATCTGGGCAGAACTATAGGTATTTCTTAGAAAATGGTGCAGAAAGTTGGGGATTCCGTGGTGAAGTGGTTAAGCTGTCGGCCTCGTGATCAGGTGGTGTGGGTTCGACTCCAGACTCCGCTGTCTTCTTCACTCGTGTTTGATGTAGAGTCTCCTGTCTCGTAGTCGATGCCTAGTCGTCTTGTCCTTGACTTGCTACTGGGGTTGAGTGGCTCGAGACGAGAGAGTGAGGATAACAAGAAGCGCAGTTAATCCTTACTAAAAATAGCGCTAGCAAAATTATTTATGAAATCATCGTCTGCGATAGACGACGGCCTTTGCCTTTGCTTTGGTGCAGAAAGTTGATACACGGTAGGATTTGTATCAGTCAAAACACCACTACATGAGAAACGGCCATTCTAACAGACTCTAGGAGAATACTTAAAGCCATCTCAAGCCCCAAACAAGATAAGACTCTTATACGAAATTAAAAATAGCATCCGGTTGTTGTCCTGTCTCTCCCCCTCCTCCCCAAGAGCCAGATCTACTTATACAGTGATTCCGGTCCACTGTGGGATCCTTGGAAACGGGAGAGCAGATGAGCTTGCAAAAGCCGGAGGCACGCAGACTCGCCATTTGCAGAGCTATAACGAAGCAACGACACTCATCAAACGATCCATGAGGATGGAATGGAGAGATCAGAACGGAGAATACAAGCCAGAAAATGACAACGTAGTCAAACTTGGTGGAAATGAGCAGGTAAAAATCTTTAGACTCAGAACGGGACATTGCAGAATGAGGCACCGCCACGTACGATTGTGGAGCACCCAGGAAAACATCATAACATATCTTACAGGACTGTCCGACCTATGCAGACTAAAGACAGACAGCCTGGTCTGAAGAACGACCATGCTAGAAAAGATGTGGGGGACCGGCGAAGTCCTAAAACGCAGTCTCCTTCGCGAACCTCACCGAGCTAGAAGAATATCATCGGTTAATGGAAGAAAAAAGAAGAATTTGATGAAGAAAATACTGATGGTTCATGTAGTTTGCTGGTTGTACACACTCTTGCTCAGTTTTCTCATTCGCCACTCACTGTTGGACCAGTGTGATTATCTTCTTCTTCTTCTTCTTCTTCCTAAGCTGTTTACAGCGATATACGTTGAACTGTTTTATTTTATTAGGCCTGTGGTTCAGTGCATCCGATTTCAACAGGCGTTTCTGTAGGGATGCCCTCCTTTGCCTTTGGCTGTCCCCAGCTTATCTGCAAGGCAGCAGTTGTTTTTGGTCAGAGTTGTCTCTCTTAGGGAAGTTGTCTTGCAGGACTAACGAGTCTTCCCTACTCGTGTCTATAGGGTTTGGCAATGATATGATATGATGGACTTTGTACTAGTTTGTACTATCCCGGAAGAAAGGCAGTCCAGTGTGACTGTGTCTCAGGATCGTCACGTCCTGCCAGAAACGTAGCATATGCATGTGAGTGAGGTATCTCTTTGCTCCCTTTATTTTCTCGGCTCATCTGCAGTGATGGCACGCCTAGCATTCCCCGCCACCGACCAGTGGGATTAGAAAACCCTGCAATCTGGGCATCACTTGTTCATCGATCGCAGTGTCTTGATCCAAAAGTCAGTTGTTGATCGACTTCAAAATGTCCCTTCCATACATTGTGAACGTCCTCAATGAGAGTACGCTTGAGACCAAGGTGCCAGCTCTGTTATTCCTGCAAGCCATGGCATGACCAGGACAGTAGATCCACATACGTTCAACACACAGAAAAGACACCAAAAAAAAGACATAGAAGAAAAGGACAAGAAGAAGATAACAAAGAAGACACAGATAAAGAAGAAAACAAAGAAGACACAGATAAAGAAGAAAACAAAGAAGACACAGATAAAGAAGAAAACAAAGAAGACAGATAAAGAAGAAAACAAAGAAGACACAGATAAAGAAGAAAACAAAGAAGACACAGATAAAGAAGAAAACAAAGAAGACACATATAAAGAAGAAAACAAAGAAGACACAGATAAAGAAGAAAACAAAAGAAGACACAGATAAAGAAGAAAACAAAGAAGACACAGATAAAGAAGAAAACAAAGAAGACACAGATAAAGAAGAAAACAAAGAAGACACAGATAAAGAAGAAAACAAAGAAGACACAGATAAAGAAGAAAACAAAGAAGACACAGATAAAGAAGAAAACAAAGAAGACACAGATAAAGAAGAAAACAAAGAAGACACAGATAAAGAAGAAAACAAAGAAGACACAGATAAAGAAGAAAACAAAGAAGACACAGATAAAGAAGAAAACAAAGAAGACACAGATAAAGAAGAAAACAAAGAAGACACAGATAAAGAAGAAAACAAAGAAGACACAGATAAAGAAGAAAACAAAGAAGACACAGATAAAGAAGAAAACAAAGAAGACACAGATAAAGAAGAAAACAAAGAAGACACAGATAAAGAAGAAAACAAAGAAGACACAGATAAAGAAGAAAACAAAGAAGACACAGATAAAGAAGAAAACAAAGAAGACACAGATAAAGAAGAAAACAAAGAAGACACAGATAAAGAAGAAAACAAAGAAGACACAGATAAAGAAGAAAACAAAGAAGACACAGATAAAGAAGAAAACAAAGAAGACACAGATAAAGAAGAAAACAAAGAAGACACAGATAAAGAAGAAAACAAAGAAGACACAGATAAAGAAGAAAACAAAGAAGACACAGATAAAGAAGAAAACAAAGAAGACACAGATAAAGAAGAAAACAAAGAAGACACAGATAAAGAAGAAAACAAAGAAGACACAGATAAAGAAGAAAACAAAGAAGACACAGATAAAGAAGAAAACAAAGAAGACACAGATAAAGAAGAAAACAAAGAAGACACAGATAAAGAAGAAAACAAAGAAGACACAGATAAAGAAGAAAACAAAGAAGACACAGATAAAGAAGAAAACAAAGAAGACACAGATAAAGAAGAAAACAAAGAAGACACAGATAAAGAAGAAAACAAAAGAAGACACAGATAAAGAAGAAAACAAAGAAGACACAGATAAAGAAGAAAACAAAGAAGACACAGATAAAGAAGAAAACAAAGAAGACACAGATAAAGAAGAAAACAAAGAAGACACAGATAAAGAAGAAAACAAAGAAGACACAGATAAAGAAGAAAACAAAGAAGACACAGATAAAGAAGAAAACAAAGAAGACACAGATAAAGAAGAAAACAAAGAAGACACAGATAAAGAAGAAAACAAAGAAGACACAGATAAAGAAGAAAACAAAGAAGACACAGATAAAGAAGAAAACAAAGAAGACACAGATAAAGAAGAAAACAAAGAAGACACAGATAAAGAAGAAAACAAAGAAGACACAGATAAAGAAGAAAACAAAGAAGACACAGATAAAGAAGAAAACAAAGAAGACACAGATAAAGAAGAAAACAAAGAAGAAGACATGGACGGAAAAGACAAAAAAGAAGTAGAGAAAGAAGAAACACAGAACAAGAATAAATAGAAGTAGACACAGAAAAAGACGATTACGAAATAGAAGAATGATAACAAGAAGAACAAGAACAAGATTAAGTACAAGAAAAAGAACAAGAGAAAGGACAGGTCGATGAACAAAACTAAGAACAAGAAAAAGAAGGAGCAGAAGAACAAGGAGAAGAAGAGAAAGAACAAGGAGAAGAAGAAGAGAAAGAAGAAGAAAAGAACAAGGAGAAGAAGAGAAAGAACAAGGAGAAGAAGAAGAGAAAGAACAAGGAGAAGAAGAAGAGAAAGAAGAAGAAAAGAACAAGGAGTAGAAGAGAAAGAACAAGGAGAAGAAGAAGAGAAAGAAGAAGAAAAGAACAAGGAGAAGAAGAAGTGAAAGAACAAGGAGAAGAAGAAGAGAAAGAACAAGGAGAAGAAGAAGAGAAAGAACAAGGAGAAGAAGAAGAGAAAGAACAAGGAGAAGAAGAAGAGAAAGAAGAAGAAAAGAACAAGGAGAAGAAGAAGTGAAAGAACAAGGAGAAGAAGAAGAGAAAGAAGAAGAGAAAGAACAAGGAGAAGAAGAAGCGAAAGAACAAGGAGAAGAAGAAGCGAAAGAACAAGGAGAAGAAGAAGTGAAAGAACAAGGAGAAGAAGAAGAGAAAGAAGAAGAGAAAGAACAAGGAGAAGAAGAAGGGAAAGAACAAGGAGAAGAAGAAGAGAAAGAAGAAGAGAAAGAACAAGGAGAAGAAGAAGAGAAAGAACAAGGAGAAAAAGAGAAAGAACAAGGAGAAGAAGAGAAAGAACGAGGAGAAGAAGAGAAAGAACAAGGAGAAGAAGAAGAGAAAGAAGAAGAAAAGAACAAGGAGAAGAAGAAGAGAAAGAACAAGGAGAAGAAGAAGAGAAAGAAGAAGAAGAGAAAGAACAAGAAGAAGAAGAGAAAGAAGAAGAAGAAGAGAAAGAACGAGGAGAAGAAGAAGAGAAAGAACAAGGAGAAGAAGAAGAGAAAGAACAAGGAGAAGAAGAAGAGAAAGAAGAAGAAGAGAAAGAACAAGAAGAAGAAGAGAAAGAAGAAGAAGAAGAGAAAGAACGAGGAGAAGAAGAAGAGAAAGAACGAGGAGAAGAAGAAGAGAAAGAAGAAGAAAAGAACAAGGAGAAGAAGAAGAGAAAGAACAAGGAGAAGAAGAAGAGAAAGAACGAGGAGAAGAAGAAGAGAAAGAACGAGGAGAAGAAGAAGAGAAAGAAGAAGAAAAGAACAAGGAGAAGAAGAAGAGAAAGAACAAGGAGAAGAAGAAGAGAAAGAACGAGGAGAAGAAGAAGAGAAAGAAGAAGAAAAGAACAAGAAGAAGAAGAAGAGAAAGAACAAGGAGAAGAAGAAGAGAAAGAACAAGGAGAAGAAGAAGAGAAAGAACGAGGAGAAGAAGAAGAGAAAGAACGAGGAGAAGAAGAAGAGAAAGAACGAGGAGAAGAAGAAGAGAAAGAACGAGGAGAAGAAGAAGAGAAAGAACGAGGAGAAGAAGAAGAGAAAGAACGAGGAGAAGAAGAAGAGAAAGAACAAGGAGAAGAAGAAGAGAAAGAACGAGGAGAAGAAGAAGAGAAAGAAGAAGAAAAGAACAAGGAGAAGAAGAAGAGAAAGAACAAGGAGAAGAAGAAGAGAAAGAACAAGGAGAAGAAGAAGAGAAAGAACAAGGAGAAGAAGAAGAGAAAGAACGAGGAGAAGAAGAAGAGAAAGAACGAGGAGAAGAAGAAGAGAAAGAACGAGGAGAAGAAGAAGAGAAAGAACGAAGAGAAGAAGAAGAGAAAGAACGAGGAGAAGAAGAAGAGAAAGAACGAGTGAAAGGCTACCAAGAAGAACCTTGCAGGCAAACTCTCAACTTATTTAGCCGAACCGCTAAAAGGCCAATAAGAAAATGCTTACCTGTGCGTTTGATATTGTGATGGGTTCCTTAAACACAGTCCAGGTGACTGACTCCTGACAAGATGGCGTGGTTAAGCTTCCAGAATAACGGTAGAAGCTGCTGACTGTCTCCGGAAGCAGTGTGTTCAGTGGTACAGCTTGGATTCCAGTTTGGTTTTCTCCTGGGCATGTATGATGACAGGTTCCATTACAATGTAACACGCGAGGAGTATACGAGCAACACTGTAGTTAGTGGTATTTGCCTGAGAGGAGTGGTGCATCCTTGACAATACCGTCCAATATCTAGATGGGAGATTGAGGCAGGGACAAGCTCCGAGGTGACTATCTGGGACCTCTATATTGAGGGCATTAATCGTCTCTTACAAGATCTCTACGTAGGTGTGTTGGAGAGAACAGGCACTGTCACACTCTTTTCCATGCTTAGTATTCCGAGGCTCCGATGGCTGGGACACACTCGGAAGATAGATGATGACAGAATACTAAAGCATCTTCTCTATGAGAAATGTTTACATACAAACCCTGAAAGTCGTCGTATCGAGAGGCGGCACGAATTAGTGCAGGCCCCAAAGATCGAACTCCGGGAGGAACCTGTCCCTGGACATCATCTACCATACACAACAGGGAAGTCGCTGAATAGACTCCGAACTGGTGTATCACGGTGCAAGAGAAATATGAAGCGAAGGGGATACACAGATGATGACACATGTGATTGAGGCACAATACAGGACACACACCACACGATGACCTGCCCCAACCTCCAGGAAACATGCAATAGATGCAACATGCCTGAGGCAAATGACAAGGCAATCCATGTCGCTGAATACTAGATGCAAGATATATAACGTGGTGCTTGGACACGGAAAAGCCAAAGTATGGGGAATTACATTTAGGGAAGAGGTCTCGAGGCCTGCTACTACTTCGGTATAAGGATGTATGACAGCGGAAAATGAATGACGCAGGCGTCGATTTGGAACCATGGGAACAGGAAGCCATGAAGGGGGCATGATTAAGCATGGAATACAGACAGAGGAGAAACATATTGCTGATAGGCTAAAGACTCAACGTTTTTAGAAGACACGCCATACCATGTAATGAAGCAAAATGTCTGTGGAAGACGCTCGGATTTGTCTTGCGAGTCACATGTGTTATTGTCATGGACTGTAGTTACATCCCTTCATTCAAAGCACAACTTACTATCATCTGACAAGACAGAAAGAGCCAATGAATGACGAATTGTCTCTGACTCTCAATCCTTGCTTCGGAAGGGGCAGAAGAGTTCGCTGCGGCATAAGTGGATAGTGGATATAGAGACCTCAAACCTCTGGAACTTGTAAGCATCCACTGCAATGATGGGGTTTACGAGAATGAAACATCTGACATCCTGGCACCATCTGCAGTGAGGATATTGACATTAGATAGACGTGACGTTTTGACGTTGATCCACCACCGTCCTTTGGATAAAGACCCCGCAGTCAATGAAACAACGCTGCAGAGGTTGTTGTCTTATGTGACCGTACACTGGTAAATGTAAAATGAGGTGTGAAACACAGATGTGTATTGTTAACTTGTCTTTTTAACATATACACAGAACAAATATTCAAATAGAAAGAGGGGATGCTAGGGTTTGTCATTGGAGGAGTGGCAATGAATAACCTTAGATATGCGGATGATACAATTTTTATGGCAAAAAGTGGGCAAGAATTACAGGAGCTTGTGGCAACAATATACAATATGAATAAAGAGTTTGTTTTATTAAAGTGTGTGTGTCTAATCCAAAGACTATGATAACTGGGAAAAGTGACAAGAAGCCTTGTATGCAGATACAAATAAAAGATCAACTACTGGAACAGGTACAGAGTTTCTCCTATCTAGGTCATATAATAACGGAAGAAGGCAGCTGTGAAAAAGAAATCAGAAAGAGAATAGGTATGGCCAAGATCGTATTCGAGAACATGCGACATATACTGACATCCAAACAGATAAATTAGAATTTGAAAATGAGAATTGTCAGGTGTAATGTATACTCGCCACTACTTTATGGCGCAAAACCATGGACAATGAATACGTTGGAAAAGAGTATTGAAGCTTAATACTGTTGGCATATAGAAGATTGGGTTGCATTTCTTAGAAAGATAAGAAAACAAATTTGGAGGTATTGATAAAGTTGGGGGTGAAAAAAGAAATAATTATCGAAATCAGAGTTTGACAGTTACGTTATTTTGGTCATATAACAAGACATACCTCCTTGTTGAAGGCCATACTGGAGGGTAAGGTGGAAGGCAGTCGTTCAAGAGACAGACAACGTTATAAGTGGGTGGATAACAACAGGAGTGGACTGAAAAAAGTATGTCAGATCACACCATTACAGCAAGAGATAGAGTACACTCAAGATGCATTGCAGTCGACCTTTGACGCAGAGATGGCACTTGAACTGAGCAATGGTATAGCAAAGAAGGCGTCTGAGAAGATGGAGCACGTGCGTTTACAACCAGCGATCTACAAGGAAAATCAGTATCTCCACTCTTTGCCAATAACTGATGTACTGAAAACCTATGGATCTGCCTGGTATGAATGTCGTCGATTCTTAACCAAGTCCATCTTAACTGAAAGCACATGTGTAGACAAAACAAGGGAATACGTTCTACTACACAGCTTCGATTGGCAGACGAATGTGCGAACGTCTGGGACAGAAAACACAGGTGAAGCCGATGCATCTAGGATCACATCCCATTGTACGAGTTGGATTTTTTTGTTCCACAGCGGAGAGTAGAAAGACGGAAGTTGCAAGACTGTCAGATGCCAGACAAGCTACAGGAGTCGAAAACTACAAAATCTACAATTTAAGTTCGAAGTTATACTATGTTTTGGAGAAAATTATATATTATGAGTAGCAGGGAACCGTGTCTTGAACCAGAGGAACCATCTAGCTAAATAGCCGAAACCCTCTGATAAGAAAACTAAGATGACGATAGATTAGACTCACTATGTCAGTAAATGAATAATCTAGTATTTTGGGGGAAAGAATACATTTTCATTGTTTCATTCATGTTATTATGTCTGAGGGGAAATAATTAGGACTAAGGGAGATATGTTTGCTATACGAACGGTAAACATTCGCCAAAGTGTCCAGCAGAGCTAACTGGGTTTGGTAGGTCTAGTACACAATAATAATGGTACGCTTAGGCGAAGAATGCCCATCGAGCCAGATGGCACTGGCTGTGGCCACGTCTGATAGCCAAGTCCCAGTCGGCCTGCAGTTTTGTTGGGGAGAGAGCAATCTGTTTTAAACAGGTGTTGCAAGCATGGCTCTGGAGACTTCTCCAGGATGGACAAGACCCAACCTCGCCTCCACGGAGAGTCTAATCATCTAGGGGGAGGAGGGGGTGAGGGTTGGGTTTGACAAGTGGACCATGTGACCCGAAAAGGAAGCAGCGACGTCGATCTAAAGTAGAGGAAATGAATGCGAATTGAGTAAGCTGAACTACCTTACTGTTGGAAATCAGATTGTGTTAGTAGATCTCGAGGATGCGCTTCTGGTTGCCCATGGGGACGACCTCGAGTTGCTGCAGATCCCTCTACAATGTGTCATCTCCGTTGTTCGTTCTCTTACTCCCGCTTCCAAGCCTTGAAAAGGCATTTACAGGTAGCAGGAGGCTGTCCGGAGAACGGAATGCGTTGTGTTGTAGTTTACAGCTTGACTACGATAGTTCCACCTTTCGGTCCGACACATCCGACTTCAGCAGGCATTTTTGGAAACCGGTTTAACCTTCCCTCTTCGATCACTTTTAGTTAGCCAGTTTGCCATTTCGCAACATGTTATCCTAAATCATCACGTACAGGTGGGGAAGGATCGTGACAGCTCTGGCCCTGACGCTAGCAGTCACCTTTGGATCACTGACTGCTACAGCTCATGCACTGCTCAGCATCTTGATTCTCATGCTGCAGTAATGTCCAGGTCTCGGGACCGTACAGGAGGACGGGCAAAACACAGAAGTTGCCAATAGACACATTCATATTCTGGAAAAGATGGCGCCCTAAAGGCTGCGGGTCTACATTGCTCTGCTGTTTTAGCTAATTAGGGATGCCGTCAGATCACGGATTTGCCTGGAATTCAGTCATCATCATCATGTAGCATGTCTTTATAGAACGTTGCTCTATCACAGTCTGTCTGAAAGAAACTCGTTCCCTTGCCAAAACTCCAGCCTCCGCCACAGTCACACCCAGGCATTCCTGGATATCTTGGTGCCATCGTCTTCTTGGTCTACCCTTTCCTCTTTTACCTGGCACTATACCTTCCATCACGGTTCTCTCAAGACCGTTGTGTCTCTAGATGTGACCAAAGTATTTCCATTTCTAGTCACAATGGGATTGATAAACCAGTTCTCCTCTATGCTCAACTCTTGCCGAATGTCTGCATTTGTCTTTTTCCCCGTCCAGGGTATTCTGAGGATCTTTCTGTAACATTTTGACTCGAAGGATTCGATTCTTTGTCTACAAGTTTTGGTAATCGTCCATGATTCGCAACCATAAGCTGCCACAGGAAAAACACAGGCTGTAAAGACTTTTACTTGTATCATTTTGTTGTGATCTGCCATAATTTCCTCGCCTGTTCAGTCTCTGCACTGCCATGGCTAGTCTTCTTCTGATTTCTTTCGAGCAGTCGCCATTTTTGTCAATTCGCTAGTCGACGAATTACACTTGTGTTCACGAAAACGTGTCGTTGTTTTCTATCTGGACAGGTCAATTCGTTGCTTTTTGTATTTTTTTCTTCCAATTACCCTGGCCTGAGCATCGGCTTTATGAATTACCACAACACTTAAACACGTGTATTTTCAAGGTCTAGTTCACACAGCTGAACTAATCGAGATTGGCGTCATTCGCGCTAACTGCAGACAGCGTCGGTTTTGGTGTTACTGACATTTAGACACGACTATAATGGACTAGAACACGTCGTCTGGGAGGGCTGCTCAACATTTCACTCACACACTCAGTGATGTCCTTTCAACCTCCTCTAGTTAGAGGTAAAGGCACGACACACAAGGATATATGTCATCTACCCTCCGCTGCCTTGCGGGATACCTGTTTATGGGAAAGGCTTCGGGAGCAAACCCTGATGAAAAATGTGTATTCTGTGCTATCTCCAGTCGTCTCGATATAATTTTGCCACTGGCCAAGGGTAGCTCAGGACGAGAGAGTGAGGTTGACAAAAAGCGCAGTTCAGCGAACACAGCAAGAGAAAAGACTGTCCACACGGCTGAACAGAGATAGTGGTCTTTATTACATGTGATGGACGAACATCACCTTACTTACATATTTGCTCCTCTTCTACCCTGGGGTGTAGAGTCTTCTACCTTAGTTCCATATTAGCTTCGAACATGAGAATATCAACTTGAAAACTCAATTGATATTTTAAATATTCTTACCTGGCTCTCTTATCTGCCCAAGGTTGCTCACGATAGTACGATAGTTCTGGTTGTCAAAATTTGATACCTGTTGAGCAATCAGAGATACGATTAAAAAACATTCGTTTGTTAGTTCATTATCTTTTCACGTATACCGTTAAACGTCATGGGGAGCGTTAATCGTCTGTCCTGCGCCAAGTGTCTAGCGTCGGTCAACGTGAGCGTGTGTCGCTGCAGAATCACTCTAATGAAATCTATTCACCTGCTGCCCGGCCGCCCTCTTGCCCTGTATCCAGAACTCCCAGAGTTGAGAACCACCAGTGGAAGATGATGAGGGTGCATTCTCGTGAGATGACCAAAGCAACGTATTTTGTGCCTGGAAATGTATTTGGCACAAGACATAGTGCCGACCATACTTCGAATGTCGTCGTTTCACATTATGTCATTCCTGGTAACACCAATGTTCGTCCTCACAAACACTTCATCCCATACGTTGAAATTCAGCTCTCACGCGTCTTTGACAGAGACCATGGTTGACACTGGCAGCACAATCCCGACATAAATTTATTGTCAATTTACTTTGTGGGCATCTTTCAGACGAACATGACCTCCAGAAGCGTATGAATGTCCTTGACAATTCCTGCATTAGATATACTATCAAGATTGACACAGCTTAAAGAGCAATAATGACAATCAGCAAAATAGCGAAGGCACGAAATTCTGCTTCTTTCTTTTGTGTCACTCTTCTTGCCTTCTGGCGTCACAGAAGTATGCGTAGACTCTGCGTGAGAGAAAGGGGTAAGGGGCGGCTTCTGCTGATTACACATCGCGCTTGCTTTATTCCCCCTATCTACCGTCGCTCTGAGCAGTACAGATGGCGTCGTTCTGGATGCGGGTCTAACATTGCTTCGGTGTTTTAGTTCATTATGGATGCCGCCTGACCATTCTGGTTTTCACAATGGTCGACAACTTACACTTGTGCTAAAAAATAACGTGTCGTTTTCAATTTGGACTATTTAATTTGCTAATCTTTGTGTGGTTTCTTGCTTGTGATTATCATAACCTGGCTATATGGATTAGTACTATTGATACACTTGTGTGGTATCTTTACGGTCCAGTGCGCACGGCTGAACTTAATTGAGATATGTGGCCTTCTCCCTAGTTGCAGACAGTGTCGGTTTTGGTGTTACTGAAATGTAGACACGTGACTGTAATGGACAGGCACATGGCCAGGCATAAATGCCCAACACACGATGAGTGTTGTTGTTACGACCTCTTGCGGTTATACGAAAGGCAAGACACTCTACGATAGATGGCACCCCCACCCCCCCCCCCCCTTCGGCTACCCGTTTACGGAAAAGGCTTTGTGAGCAAACCCTGAGGAAAAATCTGTATTCTGTCCTATCTCCAGTCGTCTCGACAAAATCTTGCTACTGGCCAAAGGCAGCTCATGACAAGAAAGTGAGGTTGACAAGAGGCGCAGTTCCTTCTTCACTTGAATCCAAATCACAGTGCAAGTCTCCGATTTCAGCGGACACAGCAAGAGAAAAGACAGTCTGCATGGCTGAACAGAGAGATTGGTCTTCATCACATGTGATGGACAAACATCGTCCCTAATCACGGTGCATTAGACCATTGACAACATCCCGCCAGCATGCACTGTCCTGGACTAATCTTTCTGCCTCTCTCCATGATGTAATCATTTAATAGTATTTCCTTCTCATATTCTTTTCATGCATGCTTTGGTGTACTTCTCTCGTTTCCCTTGATGGTTCTATGTAATAGCCTGTCTGGCTATGTTGGACTGTGCCTTCTGCAGTGATTGTTCTATCAAACGCCCTTTTCTTTGCTTAATTTGTCGTTCCAGTAAATTTTGTTGGCTCTTTTCCAATACGTTTTCATTCCTAACCATGTCCTGCCACTTTATGCCCATTATCGTTCGTAAACATCTTTTATCGAAAGGACTGGAGTCTTTGTTGCATGACCTTCGTCGTTCTACATGACCTTCGTCGATCTACATGTCTCCACTGCATACATCAGCAACGACTTGACACAGGCGTTGCATATTCTAACTTGGTGTGAATCTTGATTTCTCTGGATCTCTATATGTTGATGCTGCAGGGAACTAATTCTGGTAATTTGAAGATTAACCTATATTGCAATTCAATAATCTTGACACAGACCGACAGTGTTATGATGGAAAAAGAAATTGTTTAAATAAAATGTATGATGATGTGAGAATCTCATACGTCATGTTGCTGTTTTTGTAATGCTCACACTAAATATGTTTACTTTTTTTTTGGCCCCGAATAGGGCATTAAGTGATGGGTTATTATAGCTTCCGTCACATCCCGAGCGAGCTGATGAAAGTGGGCCGCGGTTCTCGATGGCGATTGTCCTATACTTGGCTTCATCTGACTGACGCTCACTTCTAGGTAGATGGTGTCAATCTACATCTCGTTATCCAAAATGCCTTGAAAACTTTACTCTTTCCAGGGAACGCTACATGGAAGAGAGATAGGCGTCTTGGTCAGTTTGTTGTGTCTAACTCTGGCGCGACGTCCTGGTCAGTGTGTTGTGTCTAACTCTGACGCGACGTCCTGGTCAGTATGTTGTGTCTAACTCTGGCGAGACGTCCTGGTCAGTATGTTGTGTCTAACTCTGGCGCGACGTCCTGGTCAGTATGATGTGTCTCTGGCGCGACGTCCTGGTCAGTATGTTGTGTTTAACTCTGGCGCGACGTCCTGGTCAGTGTGTTGTGTCTAACTCTGGCGCGACGTCCTGGTCATTGTGTTGTGTCTAACTCTGGTGCGACGTCCTGGTCAGTGTATTGTGTCTAACTCTGACATGACGTCCTGGTCAGTGTGTTGTTTCTAAATCTGACATGACGTCCTGGTCAGTGTGTTGTGTCTAACTCTGACATGACGTCCTGGTCAGTGTGTTGTGTTTAACTCTGACATGACGTCCTGGTGAGTGTGTTGTGTCTAACTCTGGCATGACGTCCTGGTCAGTGTGTTGCGTCTAACTCTGGCGCGACGTCCTGGTCAGTGTGTTGTGTCTATCTCTGACATGACGTCCTGGTCAGAGTGTTGTGTCTAACTCTGGCACGACGTCCTAGTCAGTGTGTTGTGTCTAACTCTGGAGCGACGTCCTGGTCAGTGTGTTATATCTCTGGCGCGAAGTCCTGGTCAGTGTGTTGTGTCTAACTCTGGCACGACGGCCTGGTCAATGTGTTGTGTCTAACTCTGACATGACGTCCTGGTCAGTGTGTTGTGTCTAACTCTGACGCGACGTCCTGGTCAGTATGTTGTGTCTTAACTCTGGCGCGACGTCCTGGTCAGTATGTTTTGTTAACTCTGACGCGACGTCCTGGTCAGTGTGTTGTGTCTAACTCTGGCGCGACGTCCTGGTCAGTATGTTGTGTTTAACTCTGGTGCGACGTCCTGGTCAGTGTGTTGTGTTTAACTCTGGCGCGACGTCCTGGTCAGTGTGTTGTGTTTAACTCTGGTGCGACGTCCTGGTCAGTGTGTTGTGTCTAACTCTGGAGCGATGTCCTGGTCAGTGTGTTGTATCTAACTCTGGCGCGACGTCCTGGTCAGTGTGTTGTATCTAACCCTGGCGCGATGTCATGGTCAGTATGTTGTGTTTGACTCTGGAGCGACGTCCTGGTCAGTGTGTTGTATCTAACTCTGGCGCGACGTCCTGGTCAGTTTCTTGTACCTGACTGGACTAGCTTGTCAGATCTTCCTCAAACGTCATAGAATAAAAAGAATGGGAGGTGGAAGCAGTGACCTCAGCGTTAAGATGGCTGAGACACCTTTAACAAAGGCAATCATGCTGATTGACGCGCCAGTCGTACCTCAGAAGGTACGAAGGGTAGCTGAGGTTCGAGTGGATAGCAGCTGTTCAGGCCTCAAACCTCCAGGGGTTGACATGGATCAACTGTCTTGGTAAAGCTGGGGTTTTTAGTCGACCTGTTCTTCTACAGGGGCGGATCCCCCTTTGCAGGTCCCAGCTCTGGTATGATCTGGATGTAGCCGGGAAGAGGATTTTCTGCTGAGTAGGCTAGGCTCGAGAAGCTTATTACTCCGCTGAGCTGGGACAAGTGCCGCGGAAGGGGGTTATTCGATGTGCGAATCTATCTTCATACACTCAAACACTAGAGCAAAGTAGACCCGCAGCCTATTAGGCGCCATCTATGCTGTTCTTGTCCTTGTCATACACAAAGACCCCGGTGCACCACTCTAGCATGCTAGGGAACAGGGTGGACCACTCGACCATGCTGAGGTTCACGGTAAAAAAAGAGCTGACATCATGGCTTCACAAGCTCCCATCATGGGCACGCTACTGATTGATAATAGTGGCATTTTGAAATCAATCAATGACCGTCTGTTGGATGAGGTCACCGCAATAGATGAATCAGCAATCCACAGACTGCAAAGTTTTGACATCACACGAGGTACCAGTAGAGTGGGGCGCATGAGAGGACGGAGCAGGGGAGAGTACAACCAGCCAGCTCCGTGGACTATCAGCATCCACACCCCGCACTATTTTCTGAGAAAGACTGAGCACCTATGGGAATGAAGTGACGTCGATTCGTAGAAACATGAACCGAATGAAAATATGAGTGTACAAAAACTGAATTTTCCTTTTTAATTGACTTGTTTACAAGCTAATATAATACCCGAGTTGGTTAAAACTGATCTAGCGATTACCGCTTACCTTAAACATAAATCCAAGGACAGCTAAGCCGTCTTTCTGAGTCAGTGCCGTTGTCACGTTAGCGTACTTCGTATTGTAGTGGACGATGTGAATCTGAAATCAGTTCGGATTAATAATAATAATAATAATAATAATATTCGCATAGGCATCTAAGGCCGGTCACGTTGAACGAGCACTACCATGTCCAACTGCTCAAGCCTGTTCATGCGTCGACCGAAATCCCTGCAGACTCCCGAGGTGATTCCGAGTACTCCGCTGCCTCGTGATGAGGGCAGCGGGGAGTGTGTGTTGGACCATTGTTTGTGTCAGGCTTTCTTTATTCGTGTTGCACTTATTGTTTTTTCCTCATTTCGCCTCTTAGTCCTCTGGATTGTGTTCAATTCGTGTGAGCGTGACCCTTACTGTGCTGAAAGGGCAGACTTAAGTCCAAGCAGGGAGGTGCTTGAGTAGTGATAACCTGGGCTGAATTCTTGAATGAAGTACTCGATACCACCCGGTGAAGGAGTTGTCTATTATAACCCGAACAGAAACTAGCAAACATCAGAAGATGACACAAACACATGAGAGAATGGACAGCGCATTTAAATCAGGCGTGACCATCTATCTTGTTTTCCAATTCGACGAGGTTAAATAGACACAAAAGTCGTTCTCCTCTGGGAAATTATCGAGTGGACAACTTTTGTTAGTTTAGGAATGCAGCGTTCCTATGAGACGCATATCCGACATTAAATAACTGTTGTCCGTTTCTAGGGAGAATTGCTTGCAAGTGAGATGGGGATCTTGGCCAGAATTATTTTGCCAGAACCTGGCTAACATAGTGTCATCAGAATGCTTAGCCAGAACTTGACTAACATAGTTTCATCAGAATTCTTAGCCAGAACTTGACTAACATAGTGTCATCAGAATTCTTAGCCAGAACTTGACTAACAGAGTGTCATCAGAATGCTTAGCCAAAACTTGACTAACATAGTGTCATCAGAATTCTTAGCCAGAACTTGACTAACATAGTGTCATCAGAATTCTTAGCCAGAACTTGACTAACATAGTCACACCAATATGTTTTGACGGACCGGACATAAGCCAGCTCGCATTAAACTTTCTAGGGTAGACAATGTCTAATTTACTTGGCTATCACGATATATTCTGGGGTTATTTCCCTTCTGTCTGTAAAATGCGTTTAGGCAAAAAAGGTAAAGGGGCTAAATCTAGATTTTGTGCGACGATTGTGTCGAGGGTACATGTGAAAGTTTACTTATAACCCACGTGGTTACTGGATGGTTGATTATTGATTCAGCATCGTGGGCTTCTGGACATTGACCCGATGACAAGTAATAGTATCCTGCAAGTATCTCTGTCATGTATAGAAATACAAAATGATATTTATTTGTTCCAAAGACTACCAGAAGGATTTGACATAGTTCAACATGAGAAATGAATTGAATGTCTCCAAGAAATAGGTCTAGATGATAAAGACGTAAGACTGCTCAGTATTCTGTACTGCTACAGTAAAATCAGTAAAGATGGGAAAAGAGGAGTGAGACAGGGATGTGTATTTTCCCGTTGTCTATTTAATGTACACATATAGTAAATATTCAAACAGATCGAGGGGATGCCAGGGCTTGTCATTGGAGGAGTGGCAATGAATAACCTTAGATAATGCGGATGATACAGTTTTTATGACAAAAAGGAAGCAAGTGTAGATTTCACTCCCATTATTCCCCATTGTCCATCTATTCAGCCAGACATCTTTGTTCTCAGTCTTCAGTTGTTGTTTGATTGTCTGTAGAGTTTTTCCTGTGTATTTTTGTTCTTGACGATCTATTCTTAGACTGTCTGTCTGTCCTGTCATTGCCTGCTGTATTGAGTCCATTGTAAAAGTCATGTTGGTACGGGAAGTTTTGCTGAAGGTCAAATAAGATCGGACAAATTTGCTGACAGTAAAATGCGTAGGGTAACATTTGCTGTCGGTAGTGTAAGATTTGCTGTCGGTAGGGTAAGATCTGCTGTCGGTAGGGTACGATTTGCTGTCGGTAGGGTAAGATTTGCTGTCGGTAGGGTAAGATTTGCTGTCGGTCGGATAAGAATTTCTGTCGGTAGGATAAGAATTTCTGTCGGTAGGGTAAGATTTGCTGTCGGTCGGGTAAGATTTGCTGTCGGTAGGGTAAGAATTTCTGTCGGAAGGGTAAGATTTGCTGTCGGTAGGGTAAGATTTGCTGTCGGTAGGGTAAGAATTTCTGTCGGTAGATTAAGATTTTCTGTCGGTAGGGTAAGATTTGCTGTCGGTAGGGTAAGAATTTATGTCGATAGGGTAAGAATTTCTGTAGGTAGGGTAAGATTTGCTGTCGGTAGGTTAAGATTTGCTGTCGGTAGAGTAAGATTTGCTGTCGGTAGGGTAAGATTTGCTGTCGGTAGGGTAAGATTTGCTGTCGGTAGGGTAAGATTTGCTGTCGGTAGGGTAAGAATTTATGTCGGTAGGGTAAGATTTGCATTCGGTAGGGTAAGATTTGCTGTCGGTAGGTAAGATTTGCTGTCGGTAGGGTAAGATTTGCTGTCGGTAGGGTAAGGTTTGCTGTCGGTAGGGTAAGATTTGCTGTCGGTAGGGTAAGATTTGCTGTCGGTAGGGTAAGATTTGCTGTCGGTAGGGTAAGATGTGCTGTCGGTAGGGTAAGAATTTATGTCGGTAGGGTAAGATTTGCTGTCGGTAGGGTAAGATTTGCTAAAAGTCAAGTTGAATAGAGAAAGGTTTTCTATATACCATGGTGGTAGAAGGCTCACTGAAAACTGTCGTGGTACGGGAAGGATTCATCACCGTCAGGTGCCTGCCAGTTGGCGTTGACAATGAAGGACCTCCATTCGCTTCTATCACGTGTCGTTTACCAACTCTATTGTTGATTCTCGCCCGTGCCGTTCTCACAGGCTGTCCAACATCGTCTCTTGCGGCCTTCCTCTGTCTCTCTTTCTTGCTATCTTTCCCATTGTCACAACGTGCTCTAAGCCGCTTCTTCTCATAACATGCCCAAACACGAATGACTGCCTTGCTCTGATTTTTGCAATGAGTTGTTTTTGTGTGTGCCTATTCGAATAGTGTACCATTAGTCTTCATGACAGTCTATGTGATCTGCAGCATTCTTCTGTAAAACCACATCTCCGTTGCTCCCAAAGATATATGCGCTTATTTGGGCACCTACTGCAAATCACGAACGATCGATGGAGCACAGCTACACCAATATGGTACCAGAACTACAAGAAACGACCACGGGGACGACCACCAACACACGTCAGCCGGACTCTCTTGCATCTCACAACAACATTCACGGTGCCACAGATGGGCGACTCATTATCCACTGGTCCAGTGTGGCCCAAAACAGAGGCCATTAGAAGAGAATTTGGGTCCCACAACGGTGTAAACGCCGCTGAAGAGCGGGTCTTCCAGTAATATTGTAGATTGTTATGTTCTGTCCGTCAATTGATATTCCTGACTGGAAAAATTATTAAAAGACAAAGAGGTATTGCATTTAGAATAATAAAATCAAGAATGGTTGAGAAGATTTACAAACATCCATAGAGGTACGCTAAGGTTTACTTAGTCTTATTATAGCTATTACCTCCATGGGGTATGGTTCGCTATTGATTAAGTGCTCTGATCCGGTACTAGTGTCCCTTCCCCAGTGAAAATGAAACTGAATAGCTCGAAACACGCCCTCTGGAAGTCCTCCTCCGGAGATTGTTATGTTTGTGGTGCCGCCTAAGGCGACAACAGCTGGAAATGAGAAAGAGATCATCGATGGACAAATGGATTATTTGGGTTAAATGGGCAACGGAATAAATAATTACTGACTTACATAATAATGAAAGACAAGAAGAACAGGGAAAAAAAAAACATAGAAAAAAAGAAAAAAACATGGAAAAAAAGGAAAAAAACATGGACAAAAAAGAAAAAACATGAAAAAAAAGAAAAAAAAATGGAAAAAAAGAAAAAAACATGGAAAAAAAGAAAGAACATGGAAAAAAAGAAATAACATGAAAAACACATTAAAAAAACATGGAAAAAAAGAAAAAAAAAGAAAAACATGAAAAAAAGAAAAACATGAAAAACACATTAAAAAAACATGAAAAACATAAAAAGACATGAAAAAAAAGAAAAACATGAAAATCAACATGAGAAAAAAACAAAGAAACACACGCGAATGCATTGAACATAGCAATTACGTACATAGGAAAAATATGTAGATTACAATTTATAGACACACAAGAGAAACAATGAAGAGAAACCCAAAAGAGTGCAAATGATTAAAAGATGAAGAACAAAAAGAATATCACAATTTTAATTACAATGAAAAATGACGAGGCTGGGCGAAAATAAGCCGAAAAAGAAGAAAAAGGAAGAAAAAAGAAGAAAAAGGAAGAAAAAGATGAAAAAAACGACAGCAGATGAGACAACATAAAGATGAATATTTGTTTGATTATGATGGCAATGATAAAAGGAAGAACAAAAAGTAATATGAAAGATGGAAGCGAAGAAAAAAGGAAGAAGAAGAGCTAGAGAAGACATTAGAGGTGGGAGATAAAGAAGAACAAGAAAAGGAACATAAATAAAATAAAGGAATAAAAAAAGAAGGAAGAAGAAAGATAGAGGAAGAATGAAGGAGGAATAGGGACGACGTAGAAGGTAGAGGGAGGAAGAAGATGGAAGAGAGAGGAAAAGGGAAGAAGAAGAAAAAGAATCAGAAGAAGAAGAAAGAGGTAGTAAGAAGAAGGAATAGAAAGGAAGAGATAGGAAGAGTTAGGAAGAATGAAAATAAAGGAAGACAAATGAAGAGAGAAGAAGAAGAAGGAAGAAGAAGAAGGAAAAAGAAGGTAAAAGAAGAAAGAAAAAGGAGAAGAACGAAGTGGGAAGAAAAAGGCAGACGGAACAAGAAAGAAGAGGGAAGAAGAAGGAAGAGGGAAGAAGAAGGAAGAGGGAAGAAGAAGGAAGAGGGAAGAAGAAGGAAGAGAGAGGAAGAAGAGGGAAGGGAAGCAGAAGAAGAGAGAGAGAAGAATAAAAAGTAAGAAGAGGAAGAAAGAAATAGGAATAGAGGAAGAACAGGTAAGAAGAAGAAGGAAGAGGGAGGAAGAAGAAGGAAAGGAATTCGAAGAAATAAGGAATGGAGGAGAAAGAATGAGAAGAAACGATGAAAAGTTGAGAAGAAGAAGGAATAAGAAGGAACGATAAAGATGCAAGAAGAAGAAGAAGAACAGGAATAAGAAGATGATGAAAATGAAGACGAAAGATAATAATATTGAAGCTGACGATTCAAGCAAGTCTACCTGAGTGGCCATTGTTTTTCAAGGTCATAGTCAATCCATTGCTCGTGTCGTAGTTAGTGAAGGCGATCGATTCCCTCAATGAATTAGACTTCACATCTCCTTCGTAAATGTTGATAGGGGACTGTTCGCCTTGGCCGCATGCTGGAGTTAAGTCCATCCAGTGGGACGGACCTGATGAGGGGGAAAGATGGCTAGATAAGCTGTAGTGCTAACCAGTGAGATGTGGACTGTGTACCAACAGGCATGTTCGTAAAATGAATCCTCTTCCACCCGAGCTGCCTCCGGAGGTTGTTCAGAATCACAAGTTTTTAGGATTGAGAGCCAGGCAGCCAGATCCTGATTAAGGCCCAAGTGCCAAGCTTTCCTCTTCATGCTCTTCTGTTGTCTTCTCACTTTTTACCAGGTTGTAGCCCAGTGTCGTGGTATGTATTTGTCTTTCGCATTTCTCGTGGTCTGAGTAACATGTTTTCCCATTTTACGGAAGTTGTTACGGAAGTTTACGTTGTCTATCCACCTTTGTCCTCTGTCTTCCTCTCACCCTGCTTCCTGATATCCCTCTTTAGAAGGTTAAATGAACAGTGTGTTCTGGTTGCATTCTTGCAATGTGGCCAAACCATTTCATTCTCTGTTGTTCGATGTACTGTAGGTAGGGAACTGTTCCAACCTTCTCCCGAATACCCATATTTGTGATCTTGTCTCTTCTGGTGTTGTAAGGAACCGTTCAGTAGCAATGCATTTCGTTCCTGAGCACCTTATTCAATGCTCATTTCTGGCACTACAGGGTCGACATTAAAATACTATTTATCATCTGCTTTTATGCCTGCTTTTATGCTTGCAGGCTAATCTTGGGGTGTCTTTAATTAAAAAGTGTTTTTGAGTTTATATTTCTATAAATTTCCTTAATCCTGGTACTCGATCAACTATGTGTGATGCCATATAAACTAATGAGTAAATTCAACCAATTGGTTAATTTACTTGTGTGCTTAAACACGCCTTTGGAACGGCCACAGAGGGGGTCTTTCTGCATACTAAGTCAGATGGGAGATTATTCAATCTAACCATACTGCGAGCAAAAAGTGAGAAAAGGGAGACGTCATTCGAGATGTGCTATTCGCAGACGATGCTTGCCTGGTCGTCCACACGGAAGCCGAATTACAGATCCTCTTTAACAGGTTGGCAATATCCTGTCATCTGTTTGGACTCACCATCAGCGTGCAAAAGACGAAAGTGATGGCTCGGGTTGCAGATTCTCCAGACATTGTCTTCAACGATAAAAATCTGGAGGTAGAAACTCATTTTAACTCCCTCGTATCTATCACCACGGATAACCTTTCACTGGAAACAGAGGTGTAAAAACGATTAGGGATGGTCTCACCAGCACTTACCAGGTTCTCAGTGAGAATGTAGCATAATAACGTGCTGAGCATCTCCACAAAGGTTGCTGTGCACAGATCCGGTGTTAGTAGTACCCTGCTCTATTGCAGCGAAACATGGACTGTATCCCTTACATGAGAAAAGCTTAATTTTTATTTTATTTTTATATATGCTGCCTGAGACGCATACTTTGAATTTCATGGAGTGACAACGACGTGTTGGACCGTGCAACAATTTGTCAGCTTAGTTAAGAATTACTTCCAATTGTCTTGACATGTCTTTCCACTGGTCCAATGTAGTTTGGGACCACAGAGAGAGATTGATGACCAGCGCAGCTTCTTTCTCACTCTAATCCAACACAGGACAAGTATAACAACAAGACAAAACTGTCAGCTAGTGTCGTCATCATTGCTTGCGATTGGAAACTAGCAGAAAACATGTCCAATATATTGTGTAGCGAATGTATAGCTAATTCAATGCAATCTTTAGATGTTATTTTCTGCTTAAATATCGTTTACATCCCATTTGTAAACAAATAGCAAAGAAGGGAGGAAAAGAAAATATCGTACTGCACTTATGAATAAATATTTGAGGGTTTTAACTGGTCAAAGTTAATCAACGTGTCCACCAGACTGTCTTTATCTAGGGGCAACCATTACTGGATTATTGGACGACCCGTTCTTCAGCGGGGGTTACACCGTTGCGGGTTCCAACTTCAATTCCAACGGTCTCTGTCTTGGGCCACGCTGGACCAGTGGAGAATGAGTCGTCCATCTGTGGCATCGTAAATGTTGCGGGAAACGGAGTCGGACCAACGTGTTGGTGGTCGTCCCCGTGGTCGTTTCTTATCTCTAGGGTACCATGTTGCTGTCGCTGTGCTCCACCAATCGTCAGTTCTTCGCAGGAAGTGAGCTCCCCAGCCATGCTTAATCTTGTCTGCATAAACAACTGCATTTTTCACTAGGGACAACTGACACTAGGGACAACTGACAACTGACACTAGGGACAACTGACACTAGGGAAGACTGACAACTGACACTAGGGACAACTGACACTAGGGACAACTGACACTAGGGACAACTGACACTAGGGACAACTGACACTAGGGACAACTGACAACTGACACTAGGGACAACTGACACTAGCGACATCTGACAACTGACACTCGGGACAACTGACAACTGATACTAGGGACAACTGACAACTGACACTAGGGACAACTGACACTAGAGACAACTGACGTATGTCCTTGTTGTGAAGAATTTTTGCGCGCTGGAGGCCTGGGTCACCTTGAGTTTGAACTCCCACCTCTTTCGTCAGTGACCATGTTTTCGCCGCATAACATATTGCAGGTAATGCTGTGGAGTTGAATAGAAAGGTCTGCAGGTTCTGGTCGTGGATGTTGTCCAGTACCGGCTTTATCGAAGAGAAAGCCGCTCAACCCGCGCGACGCCGTCATGTCAACTCTGGGCTCAAGTCGTTCTGCAAGTTGAGCAGCCGTCCAAGGTGGATGTACTAGACGCCGTCTTGTCAACTCTGGGTTCAAGACGTTCTGCATGTTGAGCAGCCGTCCAAGGTGGATGTACTCGTCCAAGGTGGATGTGGACAGCGGGAACCGACTCGATTGCGGAAGACTTCCGTCTTGAACGTGTTCACTTCAAGTCCTGCTTTCTTTCCATCTCGTCGGAGCGCTGCTAGCATTTTATTGATGGGACAACCAGTACTTAAAGTTAATAACTTAACGTCTTTATACTGGTTTAGAAAACTCTGCAGAGGCTGTATACAACCAGTTCCATTTAGTTTACCTTGCTCTAAAAATTATGCTTATCCAATGGGTTCTTGAAGATTTAATTGTCCTTGCCTCTACTACCTTCTGTGGCAATGCATTCCAAGTATTCACTACTCTCTGACTAAAAAAAAAATTGTTAATATCCAATATGGACAATTCTTTAGTTAATTTGTAACTATGCTGTCTTGTTCTTGTAGCTGGTTGTATTTTGAAAAACTATAACGTCTAATTGATCTAATTTTTTTAATGATCTTATGAACTTGTATTAAGTCAGCACGAATTCTTCTCTTTTCTAGACATTGGAGGCCGGTTTTTCAGAGTTTTTCCTCATAACTGTAATTTCGAAATCCCACTATCAGCTTTGTCGCTCTTTTTTGTATCCTTTCCAGCATGTTTATATCTCCTCTATGATAAGGACTCCACACCTGTACACAGTACTCCAATCTAGGTCTAACTAATGTTTTATACAGTTTGGCAATCACTTTTTTTGCTCGTATGTTTAATATTTCCTTTTATCAAACCTAACATTGTAATTGCCTTTTTCACTGTTACCTGGACTTACTCACTCACCTTACCTGTATGACCTATGTTAACTCATGGGCCAATTTCCTTTTCTATCTTTCTAATATTGTTCTCTGGTAATCTTTAATTATGTTCCATATTGGATCAACCTAAGTAGATGACTGTACATTTATTTACATTAAACTCCATTTGACAGCTATCATGCCATGCAAGAATAGCACAAACAACAGCGGCGCTGACTAGGCTGAAATCTACATGGCAAGACAAGCGACTCGCCCTCGGCATAAAAGTTAGACTAATGCACTCTTTGGTGATCTCAATATTTCTGTATTCCTGCGAGACCTGGATCATTACAGCAGATATCCAGGGCAGAATACATGCAATGGAAATGAGGTGCTATAGAAAACTCCTAAATGTTACATATAAAGATCTTGTCACGAACGTAGAAATACGTCAGAGAGTTGAAGACGCTATTGGTCCATTTGAAGATCTGTTCACAACTATCAAAAGACGAAAGATGGCCTGGTGCGGGCACGTCGCGAGGTCCGACAGAATTACTAACTCGGTACTCTTTGGTTCCGTACTGAGACAGAGAGTGCGAGGACGTCCAAGGAAGAGATGGATGGACATCACTGAGTCTGAGTGGTCAGGCCTTCGTCCCGGTGAGATACGACAGGCGGCGACAGATAGAGAGGGGTGGCGTGGGGTTTTGGGAGTGTTTTCATGTGTGCCCCAACGACCTGATGGGTTACGGGATGAACTGAACTGATGCCATTCACAAATTGTATCTAATTCAACCCCAATACATGTACTTCTGTTTTACATGAGACACTACTGCATAGTTTTGTGCCATACATGAATTATGCAATCATGGATCGGATATCATTGTAATAACATTACCTTGTATCTGTACCAGACCTTGTTATACTTACCATGATCTCCCGAGTAACTCCAGTCTGAAAATAACAAAACAATGTACAGGTAAGTAACAATATAAGACTGGTAAGTAACAATATAAGTCAGATAAGTAACAATATAAGACAGGTAAGTAACAATATAAGACAGGTAAGTAACAATATAAGACAGGTAAGTAACAATATAAGACAGGTAAGTAACAATATAAGGAGTCCCTAACATCATCATCAAGTGCCATGCAGAATGACCTAGTGTATGATGAATCCCCAGAGCGTCATGTTTGAAGCGTTATGCATTCGTGATTCTGCTAACGTAAGTCAAATTCTAACGTCAATGTGCGATGCATTGGAAATGTTTTTAAATGTTTAAGATCTTTCTTGATTGTTTACGTCAGAGAGTGGTGAATGCTTGGAATACATTACTCCAGGAGGTAGTGGAGGCAGAGACAATTAATGAATTTAAGAATAGATTGGATGTACATTTGTTTTTAGATGAAATGTCACATTCATAGACAGACTAAATGATGGAACTTGTATGTGTCAACTTTCAGTGCAACCATAATAGCGTAATCGCAAAATAAGGATGGATATGTAGTTGGTTTCAGGGCAGGATTCTGTGAAAGGATCACTCTCAACAGTGATTTGGTATGTTTTGTCAAGTGAACTTGGTTTATTTCTCGGTGTGAAGCATGAATTGATTATAAATATTGGCACAATATTAGTTCCGTTATTTAGTCCGCGTTGAAATTTGACATTTAATGGGTTTTCCCAGTGAGTCAGACCATGGTCTACTTTAGTATCTAGGCCTACTTTAGTATATAGGCCTACTTTAGTATCTAGGCCTACTTTAGTATCTAGGCCTACTTTAGTATCTAGGCCTACTTTAGTATCTAGGCCTACTTTAGTATCTAGACCTACTTTAGTATCTAGGCCTACTTTAGTATCTAGGCCTACTTTAGTATCTAGGCCTACTTTAGTATCTAGGCCTACTTTAGTATCTAGGCCTACTTTAGTATCTAGGCCTACTTTAGTATTTAGGCCTACTTTAGTATCTAGGCCTACTTTAGTATCTAGATTTGGCTGTGGTCATACTATCTAAAGTAGGCCATTCATTAACTGGGCACCGCTATTTCCTATGGCAATGTATTCTAAGTATCTATCACTCTCTGCTTAAAATGTTTCCTAATATCTAATCGGGAGCTTTCATTAATATAATGTGTAGTTGTGTCCGCTCTTTCTTAAAGGCGGCTGTACTTATCCGTTACTTTGACTATCTTATTAACCTATCTTATTTACAGTCTAGATTCCGACCCAACCAGTCGCGATAACAGACACTATATGAGATAAGTAGACCATTGTTTCTTTATATGTTGATTTGCTAGTTCAGCATTGTTATCATTTGTTGACCCCGATGGAGGCCTATTGGTCGTAACGTAGGTTTTGTTTGTGTTCTCGTCTCGGTGCGGTATCTGACCATACCCATTAACAAATTTTGATTAAATAAACTTATCTTTCAAATCAATTTTAAACTTTTTTTTCTCATTTATTTTGTCCTATTATTTCATAAACCTGTACCTAGAATTCTTCCCTTTTCTTTCAGTAGGCCGCTTTTTCTTCGTCTTTCCTCAAAAGCATAATTCAGAAATTCCACTATCAGTTGTCTTGGGCATTCGTAATGAAAAGAACGTTGTGATTTTTCATGGCCGTTTTTAGCGAGGCTGCGATGTATGGACCTTTCAGCGGGACACATCCAGTTTCATCTATCTTTGTAGGAGGTTTAGGACTGGTCTTCTCACTAAGATCCCTATTCACTTAACCAGTATACACTAGAGGAGCCTGCTTCCGGGAACACCGCTTGGAGGCGGAATTTGATTTTCATAAGTTCTGGTTGAGTGACAAGCAAGAATCCGACTTACGTCCCTGGCTGCCGTCACTTCTTTTCCAATGTTGAATCCACAACCCTTATTGCTGTTCAGTTCTATATTACTGTCCAGTCCTTCATTACTACTCAGTGTGTTGGTCAAGTTTTCTTTTTACCACAAAGATAACGGCACATACTGTCCAAGGTATAGCACAAGTTGTCATCCCCGACCAGTGGCAGAAGAGGGGACAGTGAATGAGGTGAGAGAAATCAGGGACTCGTACTAGGCTAGTTGTACCAGTGTCAGCAAAACATAGGGAGCTGGTTGTGCTATGATCAGTGGAACATAAGGCTGTTTGAGTCAGAGTCTGTGAAACATTGGGGGCTGTTTGAGTCAGGGTCGGTGAAACATTGGGGGCTGTTTGAGTCAGGGTCTGTGAAACATTGGGGGCTGTTTGAGTCAGGGTCGTTGAAACATTGGGGGGTGTTTGAGTCAGGGTCTGTGAAACATTGGGGGCTGTTTAAGTCAGGGTCTGTGAAACATTGGGGACTGTTTGAGTCAGGGTCTGTGAAACATTGGGTGCTGTTTGAGTCAGGATCTGTGAAACATTGGGGGCTGTTTGAGTCAGGGTCTTGGAAACATTGGGGGCTGTTTGAGTCCGAGTCAGTGAAACATTGGGGGCTGTTTGAGTCAGGGTCTGTGAAACATTGGGGGCTGTTTGAGTCAGGGTCTGTGAAACATTGAGAGGTGTTTGAGACAGGGTCTGTGAAACATTGGGGGCTGTTTGAGTCAGGGTCTGTGAAACATTGGGGGCTGTTTGAGTCAGAGTCTGTGAAACATTGGGGGCTGTTTGAGTCAGGGTCAGTGAAGCATTGGGGGCTGTTTGAGTCAGGGTCAGTTAAGCATTGGGATTGTTAGAGTCAGGGTAAGCGAAACATGTATGTTTGTGCCAGGGTCAGTGAAACAGGGCTGTTTGAGTCAGAGTCAGTGAAACATTGAGGTGTTTGGGCCATGGTTAGTGAAACATTACTGTTTGTGCCAGAGTCAGTAAAACATGGCTGTTTGAGTCAGGGTCATGGAAACATTGATGGCTGTTTGTGAGTCAGGGTCAGTGAAACAGAGGGCTAAACATAGCGGACTGCGTGCGCCAGAGTTAGCGAAACATTGACAAAAAAGGGCAAAGACCATTCTCCGACTCCAAGTGACGGCCCAGGAAGCTGACTGCACCCGCAGAAGAAAATAAGGATCGAAGTGGGAAGGCAAAGTTGATCCCTAAAATGTTGTGCTAAAATCGAATGGGCTAGGTCGAGACTACGACGAAACGTCACAAACTTTGTTTTCATGACCAAATCCGAGAAAATAGGAAAAAAAGAAGAAAAGTGGGAAAAAAAGAAAGTGGGGAAAAAAGGAAAGTGGGAAAAAAGGAAGGAATAGATCAAATAAGTATATATCAAAGTAGGATAGATGAAAGAAGACAGAAGGGCAGATGAAAGTAGAAAAAAGAATGAAGAAACAAGAAATAATTAGCAGAAGAAATGATAATCAGAAGAAGAATAAGAAGATGAAAAATAATAACAAGAGAATAAAATAAGAGAGAAGAAAAACAAGAAGAAGAAGAAAAAGAATAAAAGAGAAGCACAAGCAGAAGAAGAGGAAGAGGAAGAACAAGAAGAAGAGTGACAAGAAGAACAAGAATAATCGAAAGAAGAACAAGAAATAAGAGACAGAAACAGAACAAGAAGAAGATGAACAAGAATAGGAAAAACAAGAAGAAGAAGAACAAAAAGAGGAAGAACAAAAAAGAAGACGAAGGACAAGAACAAGAGGAAGAAGAAGAAGTTGTAGTAACCCAATCCTCATTGGCCAAGACCCACTACCCAACCACGCCCCTTCTTTCCATACCAATTACCTACCAGAAGTGTCACACATGGACTCAACCAAGGCAGAGGAACGAAGTCCCACGTGAAATAAAACACTTGCAAACAACAGGCTATGGTTTCTTCAGAATTATAAATTCAAATAAGAAACAAACCAGAAATGGAAGAAAATATTCATGGATAGAAAAGAAAGTGAACAAGAACAGTAAACCACAGACACTCAACTGAAATACAATATTTGTATTATGCAAATGTTCTCTTTACGAGTGGCTGTTTTCTGTAACCAAATTGTCGCATATTGAGTTTACGGTAGAAGATGGTACAAGAATTCATTTATGTGGTGGATCGAAGTGTGGTGTTTTCAATAAGACGGGATGCTGATTCAGAATAGACAAATGATAAATTGTGGGAGATAACTTAATCACGGTTGCATAGGAAGATTAACATGGATTGGTCAATCTTATTTGTAAAACTGATCAGTAGTTGTGGTTGAAGGATTCTTAAAGCTCGGGCATTTTATCTGGGGTAGTGGAAACTTTCTGGATTTTCAGGTCAATTACCGTTGGTTGGATGTCGACGCTGAATCGATGAATTGGCTGCTTGCAGACTGAAGGAGATACCAATCGAGGATCAAGTAGGGAGGGTCTCCTAACATGACGGAACACGAGCGCACACATTGAACATAACCTTGAGAATGGCACAATACTCCGCTTCTATTCATGTGAGATTCAATCACTCGATCAAGCTACGAATATGATTTATGGTCGAGACCTGCACGGATTTAAAGAGTTGTATCAACAGATGTGCATACAGCAACTCAGATTCTTATCAGCCAAAATAAAACTTTAAAACAAACAAACAAACAACGGTCATTCTAACAAACTCCACGAGTGCACTTCAAGTCATCTAAAGCGCCAAACATGATTGACTCTCATACGAAATCAAATATAACATCAGGTTCATGTCCTAAAAACAGATCAAGTCCTATAATGGATCCTGGCCTTCAGTGGGATTGTTGGAAACGAGATAGCAGTTGAGCTTGCAAACTCTTCATCCACAAAGACACTCACAAAACAATTCGTGAGGACAACATAGGCATCAGTTGATAATAGTAATAATAATAGTAATAGTAGTAGTAGTAGTAGTAGTAGTAATAATAATAGTAATAGTAGTAACAGTAATAGTAGTAATAGTAGTGGTAGTAAAAGTAGTAGTAGTAATAGTAATAGTAGTAATAATATTAATAGTAGTAGTAGTAATAGTAATAGTAGTAATAATATTAATAGTAGTAGTAGTAATAGTAATAGTAGTAGTAGTAATAATATTAGTAATAGTAATAGTAGTAGTAGTAATAGTAGTAATAGTAATAGTGGCAGTAGTAATAGTGGTAGGTAGGTAACAGCAAGTAGTAAGTAGATAAGTAGGTAGCTAGTTGGCAGCAGCAGTAGCACTAGCAGTAGCAGTAGCACTAGAAGAAGAAAAAAGAAGAAAGAGGAAAAAACAAAGAAGAAGGAACAAAGAAGAAAGAACAAGGGGAAGAAGAACCATTCTAGACCGTAAAAATACATATATGTAACAGCTCAGTGATCAAGAAAGGACAAAACAAAAGGATAACCACGTTACGGGAACAAGGTTTTCATCAGGGACAAACAAGATTAGCGTAAACAATTAACAAAGCCCAACAAGAAACAAAACATCGTGAAAAATCTGCGGTGTATGTTGGAACTTCAATCGCTCAGTTTACATAATGTTTTGATTTTGATGATTTTGATCTTCATCACCCGTTCCTGATCGTACCTACGAGTCTCAACTTCTTCTCCAGCGGACCCTGTCTTGGTACACTGAAGTCCACTGCATGGTCAGTGCTCCTCTAGAGGAATCTCGGGTGTTGCAGTGTACAACAAGGGAGTCTGACCAACGCATTGCGGTCTCTTGAGACGGTCGGGGTTCGATTTCGAGCTGCGACGGTCGGTCCATGATGTCAATTTTTTTCCGGTGTTCCCTGGGATCACGGAGTTCGTGCTTTGTGCGATGTTCTCCACAGACGGGTACCCATCTGTCGCGAGAGACCAAGCTAAAATTGTTTTTTAAAATTTTTTTTTATTTAATAAAAAAATATTTTTTGTTGTTGTTTTGTTTTTTTTTCTTCTCTTCTTACCTCGGGGGTACCCGACTGCTGTCGTTGTGTTACATCGACCATCGATTCGTTGCAACTTGTGACCTGCCCATATATGTTTTGCCTTGTCTGAACGGATTACTACATCCTTCATCAGAGACAATCGTCTTATGACAGAATTGATGGAACCTTGCACGCGTTGGTCACGGACAGTGATTCCGACCAAGCGTCTCTCGAGGTAGGCCTGGGTCACTCTTAATTTGTCCTTCAGTTGTTTTGTTAGTGACCACGTCTCAGTACTGTAGCCCATCGCAGGGAACCCAGTGGAATTGATGAGAGAGGAGCGTAGCTTCTGGTCATGGCAACCGTTAATACATAATGTATTGTCATGGCAACCGTTGATACATAATGTATTGTCATGGCAACCGTTGATACATAATGTATTGTGTCAAGTGTTGGTGGCTGATTCCAGAAAAGGTGCTTTCTCTTTCGTCTTTTATCACCCAGGGGCCCATAGGCCATCAATCAACCCTCTCTCTCTCTCTCACCTTCTATCACCCAAGGGCCCATAGGCCATCAACCAACCCTCTCTCTCACCTTCTATCACCCAGGGGCCCATAGGCCATCAACCAACCCTCTCTCTCACCTTCTATCACACAGCGGCCCATAGGCCATCAACCAACCCTCTCTCTTTCACCTTCTATCACCCAGGTGTGCATATGCCATCAACCAGCCCTCTCTCTCTCTCTCTCACCTTCTATCACCAGGAGTGCATATGCCACCAACCAACCCTCTCTCTCTCTCTCACCTTCTATCACCCAGGGGTGCATAGGCCATCAACCAACCCACTCTCTCTCACCTTCTATCACCCAGGGGCCCATAGGCCATTAACCAACCCTCTCTCTCTCTCACCTTCTATCACCCAGGGGCCCATAGGCCATCAACCAACCCTCTCTCTCTCACCTTCTATCACCCAGGGGCCCATAGGCCATCAACCAACCCTCTCTTTCTCACCTTCTATCACCCAGGGGCCCATAGGCCATCAACCAACTCTAGCCAGGAGGCTCTGTCCTCTGCAATCTGTTCCACTTCCTTCCAGGTTTTTTTCTGTTTTCTTTACTTCCGCCTCCAGATCTTGTCTTCGTGTATTCCTTGGCCTGCCTATGCCTCTCCTTCCTTGAGGATTCCATTACAGGGATCGTCTGGTAATACTGGGCTGTGGCTTTCTTGATGTGTGACCCATCCATCTCCACTTTCTTCCTAATAATTTTTGTTCCGAATTACCTTGTCCCGCTCTGTCCCCCAATCTGTCGTTTGTAACTTTGTCAAACCATTTCATACCAAGAATCTTTCACAGGCATCTGTTGACAAAACCCTGCAGTCTCCTGTCATTGCTTTTGGTCATCCTCCAGCCATCTGTTGACAAAACCCTGCAGTCACCTGTCATTGCTTTTGGTCATCCTCCAGCCATCTGTTGACAGAACCCTGCAGTCACCTGTCATTGCTTTTGGTCATCCTCCATACAGCAGGGCTGGCATCACATTTGAATTGAAAATCTTTAAGTTGTCTTCCTTCTTATTTCCTTGGAGTTCCACGTGGGTTTTCATCATTCAGAATGCAACTCTTGCCTTTTGTATCCTTGCTTTTATACTATCGGCTGTCCCTCCTTCCTTTTTGATACTTCCTAGTTTTGTAAGTAAATCTACCTCCTCCAGTGACCTTCATCTAAGCCGGATTGGTTCTATGTTTGCTGCATTGACCGTAATTATTTTTGTATTTTTCTCATGAATCTTCAAACCGATAAGCCTCTTTGGCCACACCAAAAGATCTTCATGAAAAAAATACTGAAAAAAAAACACTGGCTAACGTGCCAGACGTAAGAGATAAAAATATTTTTTAAAAATCCAAGCAGATTACACCATAAAGGTGAGAAACAGATACGTTGGAGATCCATTGCAGCCGACCTTCGATGTGGAGATGGCACGAACACTGAACTTAAGACATGGTTCTTCAACATGTTGTACTCAAAACATCTTGACACACTTCGCGGTGACTAAAGCCAACTGGATCAATGAACCCCGTCGCATAGTACAAGCCACTTATACGTTAAGAGCGTCTATAGTTACCAGCGTCCATGTTGAGTACACCGCGTCTCTAGTTACGTGATCACAGAATGTTCAGTGGATATTTTAGTTACCGATTGCCATGGAAAGTTCGATTAAATGCATTTAAATGATGTGATCGTGATTTATAGGTCAGATTTATGGTTCAGATTTATGGTACAGATTTATGGTACAGATTTGTGATACAGATTTATGCTTGCATTTTTATTTGAATGTATTAAATCAATGAGAAGTCGTCAACTCCCAGGGAATCGTAGGTCAGTATAAATTGATCAGCCAAATACTAGTTAAGCCTAACTGTCTTGCGACATCATTTCCAGATCTACCCATTGTTCTAGTGGTCTGCCGGAGTATTTGATGTGTATGACAAGGACAAGAATAGCACCACTGCCCCGCAGAGAGAGTGACGTAAGAGGTGCCTAACTGTGTGACATGTCATAACACCGGCCATGGTTAGGTGGTTTGTTTAGAACAGCATAGATGGCGCGTATCAGGCTACGGGTCTACTTTGCACTTGTGTTCGAGTCTATTCAGATGGATTCGCACATCGGTTAACCACCCTCCGTAAGCGCTTGTCCCAACGCAACGGAGTATTAAGCTGCTCAAGCCTAGCCTGCTAAGCAGATAACCCTTCTCCAGGTTTCATCCAGATCATACCAGAGCTGGGACCTGCACAGGAGCATTTGCCCCGGTAGAAGTACAAGTTGACTAAGACTGAGACTGAGACTGAGACTGAGACTGAGACTGAGACTGAGACTGAGACTGAGACTGAGACTGAGACTGAGACTGAGACTGAGACTGAGACTAAGACTAAGACTAAGACTAAAACTAAAACTAAAACTAAGACCCACGTCTGTGTGAAGGAAGACAAACGCATGGTCAAGTCAGACGTGTTAGTCTAGCGAGTTGGGGGAAAACAGCCGGAAGTGCATACAATTTGTTAAATTAATTATTATTCGCAGCCAAAACACAACTACAACACAATAGGTCATTTTAACAGACTCTTCGTGTAGCTTGTCCTTTGCAGAACGTCGCTCTCACAACAACCGATCTGTAAGACTCTCGATCTCTGGCCAGAATGCCCGCCTCCGTCGCTGTCATCTTCAGGACCTCCGTGATGTCTGGTGTCCATCTGCTTCTCGGTCTGCCTCTGCCCCGCCTTCCAGGAACCATAACAGACGCCAGGAGCGAATTCCAAGTCATATCAAGCCTCAAACAAGATAGACCAACATCCGGTTGCTGTTCCAAGAACCAGACCAAGTCCTCCAGTAGATTCCTGCTCAGTAGATTCCTGCTCAGTAGATTCCTGCTCAGTAGATTCCTGCTCAGTAGATTCCTGCTCAGTAGATTCCTGCTCAGTAGATTCCTGCTCGTTGTGTGATTATTGGAAGAGAGAAGATTGCTGCCAAATGTTGAAAATGGCGGCACACAGACTCGCCATCTACAGACCTATAAAAAAGCAAAGACACTCATCAAATCACGAGATCGGAATCGAGAGACCAGCAGAAAGAATACAAGCCAGAAAATGACAGCATAAACAAACATGGCAGAGCTGGACAGACAAAGATCTGTTTTGGCTCAGAACGGGACATTGCAGACTCAAGCCCCACCTCCGTAGAACGGGTCTTAGAGACACCGCGAGGTGTGATTGTGCAGCCCTCAAGCAAACATCAGAACATATCTTACATGGCTGCCCTACTTATACTGACCAATGGAGCAACTATGCTCAAAAACGGCGGCGAACCCGCGAAGACCTGAAACAGACCGCTTAATGAGCCTCACCGTGTTAGAAGTCCATCAGTTGATTTAAGCCGATCTGGATGGATCATTAATTTTGTGAAATATTTTTCATTTACTATTGACAAATGACGAATTACCAGTTACTAACATGCTTAGGCAGGCCGCCGTCCATCGTAGACGACGATGGCATAATTAATTTTGCTAGCACTATTTTTTAGTAAGGGTTAACTGCGCTATTTTTTATCCTCATTCATTCGTTTCGGGCCGCCCGACCCCAGTGGCAAGTCAAGGACAAGACGACTACGAGATGCAGGGGACTGCACATCAAGCACCCGTGAAAAAGACGGCGGAGTCCGGAGTCGAACCCACACCACCTGGTCACGAGGCCCACGGCTTAGCCACTTCGCCACGGAATCCCTGCTTAGACAGCAGCAATAAATTCCCTCCCAACTACTCGGTCAGCTCACCATTCTATCACCACGTACCGTCACAGGACAAGATGTCTAACGGCGGCTGTTTTCTTCGCTTTACTTAATGTAGGTCTACCGGATCAATGGCCGCTAAGTGACAGTCCGTATTCACAATTCGGTAGAAAACATCTTGCGGATTAAAAAGGAAAAAAAAATGGGAAAGAATTCGAAAAAAAAATATGTGGTAAAATGGATGGTATCATTATATATTTCTCCTGACATTTCTAATGCATTCCCAAATATGTCATTAAATGACTTCCCAAGACTCACCCACTCACCACCTGACAACTATTTATATGCAATTTCAGTTGAGAACATCAGCTGGCATGGCCTTATAAAATAAACATCGTTTGAGCGTTGATGTCTTCATTGTGTGCTGAGTCATGTCGGACAAAAATCAGATAGCACAGGATGCAGATTTTTCTCAGGGTTTACTCCCGAATCTTTTCCCGTAAACAGGTGTCCCGCAAGGCAGCGGAGGGGGGACGGCATCTAACTGTGTGTGTCGTGCCTTTCCTATAACCACAAAAGGTAGTAAGGACATAACTCAGCGTGTGAGGGAGTTTGGCACCGCTCCATGGCTGTGTTCAGTCCATTACAGTAGTGTCTAAATTTCAGACACCAAAATTGACAGTATGCAGCTAAGGCAAAAGGCACCAATCTCGTAGAGTTTAGTCGTAGGAACTAGACCGTGAAATACGACACAGGTTTAAGCGTGGCGCTAGTCAAATGGCCGATGTCCAGCCCACATTAATCGGATGGAGGAAATCACAAAAAACGAACGAATGGAAAACAACAACACGTTTCCGTGAACACAAGTATAAGCTGTCGATTAGTGTGAATTCCAGGCAAATTCATCGTCTGGCGGAATCCATACTGAAATAAAACAGCAGAGCAATGTAGACCCGCAGTTGGTTAATGCACCATCTCTGCTGCGTAAGGTAAGGTAGAAAACTCTACACACCATGGTAGAGGCGTAGCGAATAAGTAAGTACGGTAGAAGACTCTACACCTAATAATAGACAAGCAGTCACTAAGTAAGGTAGAAGACTCGACTTGGTTAGTTAGTTCGCTTCTCAAGATGTTACGACCTTGTTCTATCATGCATCTGAAAACATACGTTTTAGTTGTGAGTCGTATTGCCAGCCTTTTCTCCGGGCAGATAACCAGCGTGGCAAGGCGATGAACCGAGATGACATGGGTTAGAGCCGCGCCGGTTTCAATCGACCCCTGGTCTCAAAGGAAGTGGGATCAGGAAGCCTGCATTCTCAATTATCTCCAGTCGTCTTAAATTATGTCTTGCTACTACTGGTCCAAGGTAGTTTGGGACCAGAGAGTGATGTTTATGACCAGCGCAGCTCACGTCTCACTATCATTTGAATACAGGGCAAATTTGATCATCTAGACCAAAACTGATGGTGTCGTCTTGGTAGCCGGAGATGGGCAGCTAACCCATGATCGCTTGGGATGGGCAGCTAACCCATGATCGCTTGGGATGGGCAGCTAACCCATGATCGCTGGAGATGGGCAGCTAACCCATGATCGCTGGAGATGGGCAGCTAACCCATGATCGCTTGGGATATGCATTTAAACCATGATCGCTTGGGATGGGCAGCTAACCCATGATCGCTTGGGATATGCATTTAACCCATGATCGCTTGGGATGGGCAACTAACACATGATCGCTGGCAATGGGCAACTAACCCATGATCGCTTGCAATGGGCAACTAATCAACTTTGTTGTCTATTGCGAAATTCCTTGCACAGTGTTACTAAACTTTAACCACATACCGGCCCCGGAAGCAATAGAGTGTAAGTGGTATCTAACCGTCATAGTTGTTCTATTAACCGGAACACAGCAAAGCGGTACTAACTTCTGTATAACCCACTTAGCGAATTATTCGGATAAATAAAAACCTCAGATTTGGAAACCATGTTTTTATAATGAGATTATCTTAACGCTGCAGGAGTTTCCTCTGTTGTCTCAGCTTTTACGTCATTAGGAGGTCAAATACTTTCGCAGGCATACATGATGGATGGCTCATGCGCCCGCCGTTTACGTATTTGTCGTCTGGAGGGTCTGAAAAACACTGCTAGAGTGCGAGATGTGAGTGAAATATGTACTGTTTTCGATTCCCGTTAACGGGGGCGACACGGCAAAGCGGTTAGTGATACTGCCAACAATCAAAAGAAGCTTGGGTTAGGATTCACGAGACAGCAAGGTCAAGGTCATACCCCAATGGAAAGTAATCCCATTTAAAAAAATCGTGCTGATGTCGGATGCACTGGACAAATAATAATAATTGTTGTTTTGTTTAATGTCAACAATGAATAAGTTTACTCTTTTGTGTGCACTGAGAAGGACTTTACATGTCGAGTTGCAGTAGCTTTCCTCACATCCCGAGCGTGCTTATGAAGGTGGACTGCTGTCCTCCAGCTGGTTGTGATATGCTTAGCTTCATCTGCGTGGCGCTCACTACTACGGGGATCACATCGATCCACATCGCGTCAGCCAGGCTGCCTTGAAAACAGCCTGCTTCCAGGGAATGCTACATGGAAGAGGGGTACTGGCCTTGGTCAGTCTACTGACCCTGATGCGAAGTCTTGACCAGTATGTTTTGTCTGACTGGACTATCGTCTTAGTTCCCCGTAATAATAATAATATCGATTCTTAGTCCAGCTGTACTTCTACAGAGACATATTCCCATGTGCAGGTCATAGCTCTGGTCTGAGCTGGATGTAGCCTGGATTAGTGGGCTAGGCTCGAGCAGCTTAATACTCCACTGCGATGGGATAATCGCTTACGGAGGGTGGTTAACTGATGTGCGATTCTATCCTAATAGACTCAAATACTAAAGCAAAGTAGACCCGTAGCCTGTCAGGTACCATCTATGTTGGTCTAAACAAACCACCTAACCATGACCGGTGTTATGCCATGTCACACAGTTACTCGCCTCTTTCGACATGCTCTCTGTGAGGCAGTGGTGCTATTCTTGTCCTTGTATAACACAAAGACCCCGGCAAACCACTCGGGTCCAATAATAATAGCCGTCCATTTCACTGGTGGGGTCAGAGGTGACTGTGTAGTCTAATCCTGGCACGGAAACCGCTTTCACATATACAGCGTTTAAGGTCTGTGTTGGACTTCTGAGTGTCAGTTGTTTTGTCTTTCGGCACAGTACGATTTGACTGATCCTCGGCGATCTGGCGTTCGACAGCAATGGATACGCCTCTGGTGTTGATTCTACGCCGTGGCTGGCCGTCCTAAACCAGGTTCTTTCATTAGTTTACATCAATATTGAAGCATGTTAGAGAGATTTAATTCTCTCTTGTATTTCCTCATTTGTAACTCGGTATTTGGATGTGATGTTTAGAAATCTTCGGAAACGTCCCATCTCCAAGGCCGGTATCCCCCGTTGCATGTCATCTGTAACTGTCAATTTCTCACAAGCATAGAGGGGTATTGACAGGACCAATGTAAGCATTTATCTGATCTTCGTGCCTATGGCTAACCGTTTGTATTGCCTGATTGTGTTAATCCATACAACTGTTAATTCATTATTGTGTTAATCCATACAACTGTTAATTCATTATTGTGTTATTCCATACAATTGCTAATTCATTATTGTGTTAATCCATACAACAGTTAATTCATTATTGTGTTAATCCATACAACTGTTAATTCAGTATTGTGTTAATCCATACAAATGTTAATCCATTAAAAAATTATTTTGTTTTGTGTTCGCCTTATTTCTCTAATCCCCAAGGCGGTTTGCGTTGCATTGTAGTATTTATTTTGCGCCTACCGGCCCAGTGCATGCGACTTCAACATACATTTTATGTAAGGGTCTGTTTCCTCCTGCATTTTTTAAGGTTTTGCTTCCCCGGGGTAATGGCCGGTGCTGTGATGGGGATCGAACCCAGCACCTTCGGGTTGCGAGCCGTGTCACTTAACCACTAGGCCACGCGTCCCCTAATTTTGCAACTGTTAAGTTGGTGGTACATATACGTTCCTACTTCTTTCTTCTTCTTCTAGTTCGTCGTCGTCTTTTTTTTCTTCATACATTGGAAATAAAATATCCCTTCAAAAACTCATAGTGGACACGCCCTAAAACCACGTTGTTATGAGCTATATTTCTGACATAACTTTTGGAGTGTTACATCTGTGACAGACTTGGGTGCCGTACTTCAGAAAGTACCGAGCTTGGGTACGAGTGCAAAGCAGTTGTTGAGACCTCAACTTCCTGGAATGGACATCGATCTACTGTCCTGCTCATGCCGGGGTTCAGAGCAATGAAAGAATTGACATCACGGCTTCACAAGCTCCCATCATGAACACATTAGTGATGGATAGAAGTGACTTTGAAATCAATCAATGACCGACAGTTAGATGAGGACACAACCCATTAAACGAGGTTCGAGTCGAGTATGGGGCTTGAGATGACTGAGCAGGAGCGTGTACAACCAGCGAGCTACAGGGACTATCAGCATCCATACCCAACACCATTTGTTGAAAGAGACTCAGCACCTATGGTGCCCGCAGTGCAGTGACGTGGATTCTTAAAAATAGAAAAGAGACATACAGATGCTATATATATATATAATTGCTATATATATTATTTGGTCGTCACTCACGCGTTTCTAATTATCAAAATATTGAGAACTAACATTTATATTTCATGACATAAAAACTGGTCTTGTTTTGAACAAATATGCAAATGTATGTGTGCTATAAAAATAATTTGTTTTTTTAAATCCAATAAAATCTATCAATAACTACATCATTGAAGACACGGGAATGAAGGTCTACATACATATGGCTAGCCCCAGTCTAAATGACAGAATAAATTAATTCCCCCATGAAGGATTAGAGCACAATTTTCCAACTGAGAACCCAAAAAATCCCACTTAACAAGAATCTGAACAGAATCCAACCACAAGATACTCCTGAGTGACATCTGTGTACACACCAACATGAAACCGTTGATCGTCATCTCTTTGAGTGCTCAGCGCTCAATGATTTTAGGAAAATGCGCCTTGAAAATGCGTGGCCAGATACAGGGAACACTTTAAATGGCACTGGACAACAGCATATAAACACGTGCAGATACCATTACGTGGCATTGGGCCGAAGAGCGATAGCCTTGATGATGCTGGATCCGTAGCTACAACAATAACGTCATTGTAATAACTCCAAACATTGCTGTAGCTACTAAATTGGTTTAGTGTCAATGGTTGACCATATTTATACAATCCATAAGAGTTTCAGTGAATTTGTAGCATAAATAACATTTATATGAGAGCTCTACATTTTCTAAATTTAAATTTTTTTAAACACATTTTTCACAGCTTTTTCATTTGAGAAAACCAGGTACAGACACCGCATCATTACATGGCATGTTCCTTCGGATGATATTGAGCAAGGCAGTCATTATGATGAGGTCGGATTTAGATAAAATTCGAGAAGGGTCTGGGAGCTGGCAAATAGAGTTTAATGTAGATAAATGTACAGTCATCCACATGGTAGATCCAATATGGAGCATAATTACAATATGGGCTAGAACAATATCAGAAAAAATAGAAAAGGAAAGAGGTCTAAGGGTTATAATATATCATACAGGTAAAGTGAGTGAGCAAGTCCAGGTAGCGTTAAAAGGTAAATGCAATGTTAGGTTTGATAAGAAAAAATATTAAACATAGGAGTAAGGAGTGATAGTCAAACTGTAATAAGCATTAATTAGACCTAGATTGGAGTAATGTGTACAGGCATGGCGTCCTTATCGTAGGGCAGATATACACATGCTGGCAAGGATACAGAGAAGAGCGGCAAAGCTGATAGTGGGATTCCAGAATTACAGTTATGAGGAAAAACCGGCCTACAGTGTCTAGAAAAGAGAAGAATTCGAGGTGACAATACAGGTTTATAAGATGATCAAAGGAAAGGATAAATTAGAATATAACAAGTTTTTTTCAAAATACAACCGCCTACAAGAACAATAGGGCACAGTTACAAATTAACTAAAGAAAGGTCCAAATTAGATATTATGAATTATTTTTAATCAGATAGTGGTGAATGCTTGGAATGCATTGTCAATGGAAGTAGTGGAGGCAGGAACAATTAACGCATTTCAGAATAGACTGGATGCGCATAGCTTTTAGAGCAAAGCAATGAAAATTAAACTGGTTGTATACAGACCCTGCAATGTCTTCTAAACCAGAATAAAGACGCTATGTCTTCTAAACCAATATAGAGACGTTATGGCTTCTAAACCAGTATAAAGACGTAAACTGTCTTCTAAACCAGAATAAAGACGTCAAGTTAAGGTTTATCAGCACATCATGACTGTTGAATTATTTTCTGACTCTTGGTTCAGGTGTACTGCAGGCAACTCATCTGCGTCGTGAAGTTCATTTGACAACAAGATTATTTGAGCCTAGAAGGCCATAAACAGCATTGTTATACTGATGTGCCTGCACCAATGCCCTCTGCAGCAATAATAGGCAGTTCATTAATAAGCTGCCTTTTGAATTCCAGAAATGAAATTTTTTTATATTTTTGATGTCCTGGTGAGGACATACAGGACATAATCATTTAGTCCTGGAGGACAGGGAGGACCGACATTAACCACACACGTCAACGGGTCGCAGATAGGGGAACGACATCCAGAGATGAGAAGTCAGCTGCGATATACGCCAGGTATATCAACTGGACGAATAAGTAGTCGACGGACAAACGGCGGGATATTCCAGCAGGCTGAGTTGGAACAACATGTGGCAGGGCTTTCCCCACTGAAATACCCCATGTGTCCTATGACGGATACACAGATCGGGTAAGAGCCCATATATGCTCTAGCCACGGAAAGAAAACCACGCTAGACAAACCAACCTACTGCCTTGCAGGTACCATTGGGAGACGGAAAGGCTATGGGAGACAACCCAAAATAGATAACTCAACCCAACCTGCCGACGACGGAGTGTGTCAGCTACGGCGCATGAACCGGGAAAAATCAGGGCACACACGCATCAACAAGATATGGTCATGCGACAGTCTACCCTATCGTCATGGTGTCGCTCCTATAAGTTAATGGGAAAAAACATGATAAAGAACTTGTAAAAGTTGATTAAGGTTGAGTTTAATCAAAATTTAAAAATGGGTCAGATACCGCACCGAGACGAGAACACAAACAAAACCTACGTTACGACCAATAGGCCTTCATCAGGGACAACAATACTGAACTAACAAATCAACATATAAGAAAAAATGGTCAACTCATCTGTTTCTGATAGTAGACCCAGTCTGTCTAAGCGACAGGTTGGGCCAGATGCTTGATTGAAACTCAAGTTACAATCGCGGAGGAACGGTGCCGCGTCTACCAGCCTCGAGGAGCCCCACCCAAGCAACCAGCGCCTCTGCTAACCTAGTGGTTGGGGAAGGCAGAGTAGTGCGACTGATCAACAAAACGGAAATAGGAACCGGATCTGGTCAGAGGGTGCGGAGCTGAAACAAAAGTTGTGGGGCAGTCGCTTCGACCTGGCGAAGACTACAGACTTCATCATGGCGACTGGCTTGCTGATAGAGCATGACCAAGAGATCCTGAACGCGAAGAAGAAGTAGCATTTAGTTGTGTAATTTCTGTTATTTCCAAAAGTTTTTCTTCCACCGCTTTCTGGTTCTCCACGCAGAAGTGCCTTAGCTAGTCACACACTGGTCAACTCTGTCACATTCATTAATTTTAAAATTATATTCATCAATCATGGATGGATGGCTTCTGTCTAACCTCACCAGAACCGACTGCTAATCCGTTTAGTGCTTACTGAGGCACTACTACACAGACCAGCACGCAGGAGATGTTGGCCTTCTGTCTTGGAACATAACACAAATGAATATTCTTTCCAAGTACAGGAAAAATATCATTTGCATATGACTTAGCATTGCTGTCTTCATTGCGTGTGGAAAATGCTAGGCGTGTTCAAATGAAACCGGACCAAGATGCAACAAGTGAACATACATACGATGCGCATGAAGACGTCACTTCTAATGTAAACAGCACATACCAACAGTTAAGTTTGCAAAATTGCATTATTCTCCGACTTAAAATTTCGCCAGAAGACCGTTGAAAACATGGCGGGTGTGATACGAAATCCGTCCAGAGTTGATCAGTGAACGGTGATTTATGACAGTTGAAGGATGTCGACCAGTTGACATTTATCGCAGAATGCAGGAAGTGTATGGTGACAAAAGTGTGTCGAAGACAACAGTGAAGAACTGAACAACGATGTTTAAAGAAGGAAGTGAGTTAACGTAATATCTCCGGAGACTAGGTCAGGCACGTTTTGTTACGTCAGAAGATGCCATCGCCAAAATTATTGTAGCAACTCGAGCTTAGGTTTGCTTTTATTTTGAATTTGAAAAGTCTGAAATTTAAGGACATGTCATTTAAGGACATGTCATTTAAGGACATGTCATTCTCAGATGATCAAAATTTTATAAATTGACAGGTCTAGTAGTGGAGCATATCTCCAACAATTCAGCTCATGTTCGACAATTCAGCTCATGTTCGACAATTCAGCTCATGTTCGACAATTCAGCTCATGTTCGACGCTTGGATGGATGTCGCATCCCCAAAGGTATTCTTTATGGACAGCTGGGGCGTAGTAAAAGATCTGCTGGTTTGTGGGTCGCCTGTATATGGAAAAGGCTTTGAGAGTAAACCCTGATGAACAATATGGTTCATGTCCTAGCTTTAGTCGTCTCGAATAGTCTGGCCACTGGGTTAAGGTAGCAGGGGACGAGAGAATGGTATTGACGAGGAAATTGTTTGATCAACTAAAGGTGATCGAACATTTGCGAGAATGAATGTAAAAGAACTGTTGGTCAACCGCAAATGAGGTTCAAAGACGCGTGAAGTTAGGACATGAAAGGACTGGTTTTGGATCTGATATCTTGGAAGGACATAGCTGCAGACCGATCCGAATTGAGATACAAGCCGTAGAGTCACTTCAGACTGGGCACAAATAAGCTCTTGCAACACACAGAAGTGAAATAAGAAAGGAGCAAGAAAAACAGAAACCAAAAATGCAGTAGAAGGTCGCATCATGACATAGTCAGCCACGACAACAAATTGCTTCTTACTTCTTCTTCTTCTTCTTCTTCTTCTGCGTTCATTCTCAATCTCCCGCTACCATGTCCTGAGCAGGGCTTTGCAAGTAGCAGGATGTAGTCCGGAAAACGGATTTGCTTTGTGTCGCTAGTTTACAGTTTGACTGCGATATTTGCACCTTTCGGTCCGACACATCCGTCTTCGGCAGGGCTTCTTACTAATCAGGGGACTTCAAATTTAAACTGTAAATGTATTTTTGGTTAAAATGTATTTAGAAAAAGTGAATTAACTATCATCTGTAGACGTAGCCACCATTGTGTTCGATACGAGTTCCCTCAGCGCCTGCAAAGTGTAGAAAAACATTCTTTTGGTCGCGTGTTGTAACCACTCGTGCACTGCCTGCTAGGCATCATCGGATCTCAAAGTCTTTCCTTCCAATGCCTATTTTGGTTGTCCAAAAGGTATAAATTACTGGAAACTAGGTCTTGTGTGTACGACGACTGTGGAGGTCCTCAATGGTTGAAACGGTTGCATAGACAATATTGGATCGAGCATTGTGATGTTGCAAAAAGGACACTTTAACTCAGAATCCAACGCCGTTTGGATTTGTCGGTTAAAGACATTTCACTAGAAGATCTGTATACGTGGCAGTGATAGCAGTGCTTCCCCTGGGCACACAGTGCTCTAAAATAACGCCTCGTTCATTATCCCACATAGAGACGGCCTAACCTTCCCAGCAGACTTCTGCGTGCGGAACGTCGTCAGTTTCGATTATGGATGACACCATTCTTTACTCGTTACAGCAATACATGAGGTGGGTCGGATAGTATCAGGGGGCCTAAGACCCACCCCCATTGATAAAAAATACCCCATAATTGGCACAGCACCACCCGAGATCCGAAGAAGCGTCGCAGCAGAAACTGAACGAGAAAAATAAGAGCACGACCCAAGGCACCCAATGTTTGGAAATCAGGTACAAAACACAAGACTAAAATTCAGACATAGCTTTCTTAAAACAACAAACTCCATTAAGACAAACCCTGAAAGTCGCCGTATCGAGAGGTGGCACGAATTGGTGCAAGCCCCAGAGATGGAACTTCGGGAGGAACCTGCCCCTGGACATCATCTACCATACACAACATGGAAGTCGCTGGACAGACTCCGAACTGGTGTATCACGGTGCAAGCGGAATATGAAGCGATGGGGATTCATCGATGATTAGACATGGGATTACGGCACAATACAGTACCCAGACAACCTGATGACCTGCCCCAACCTCCAGGAAACATGCAATAGGCGCGACATGCTGAGGCAAATGACAAGACAATCCATGTCGCTGAATACTGGATGCATACTGTATAACGTGGTGCTTGGACACGGAAAGAGAGAGACTCGTTCTTTTCATTTCAGGATCGCTGTAGTGAACCCAGTTAAATCTTCACTTAACTTCGTTATAAGGGTTTAGAGGGCCCTACGGAGTCTGTATACAACCAGTTTATATCATTCCACGGATACTGAAAGTACTGTGAGCATCCAATCTATTTTTTAATGCATTAACTGGTTCTGCTTCCATTACATTCTGCAATAATGCATTCCAAGAAATCACCACTCTCTGAATAAAAAAAATAATTTCTTATATCTAATCTAGACCTGTCTTTAATAAAAATGTGTAGCTTTGCCCTCTTTGTTCTTGTATTCGGTTGTACTTTGAATAACTTCGTATAGTCTAATTTATCCTTTCCATTTATTAATTTATATACTTGTATTTAGTCTCATCGAATTCTTTGCTACAGACATTGAAGACCAATTTTTTTAACCTGTCCTTATAACTATAATTCTGAAACCCCGCGATCATTTCCCAGCAACAGTGTATGCTAGGAAACCATCAACACTGATTCAACGGAGCCGCACAAGTTTATGACTGTCAACAACGCGTCGTTGATTCATGTCTTGAGTAAGCTGCCGTGGCACCCATCTTGTGGTACTGTACTACATCATGGATAATGTGGTGTGCTGAACCTTGACCGATGTCCAGATGTGACGTAATTTAATTCAGTCAATCGCGTTTTTCCTTTCCGTGCGGTCAACAGCTGCAATCAATTCTTCAGTCACTACTCGGTGTGTGCCTGACCCAATCAATTCTTGAGTCACTACTCGGTGTGGGCCTGACCCAATCAATTCTTGAGTCACTACTCGGTGTGGGCCTGACCCAATCAATTCTTGAGTCACTACTCGGTGTGTGCCTGACCCAATCAATTCTTGAGTCACTACTCGGTGTGTGCCTGACCCAATCAATTCTTGAGTCACTACTCGGTGTGTGCCTGACTCAATCAATTCTTGAGTCACTACTCGGTGTGTGCCTGACCCAATCAATTCTTGAGTCACTACTCGGTGTGTGCCTGACCCAATCAATTCTTCAGTCACTACTCGGTGTGTGCCTGACAGGATCAATTCTTGAGTCACTACTCGGTGTGTGCCTGACCCAATCAATTCTTGAGTCACTACTCGGTGTGTGCCTGACCCAATCAATTCTTGAGTCACTACTCGGTGTGGGCCTGACCCAATCAATTCTTGAGTCACTACTCGGTGTGTGCCTGACCCAATCAATTCTTGAGTCACTATTCGGTGTGTGCCTGACAGGATCAATTCTTGAGTCACTACTCGGTGTGTGCCTGACCCAATCAATTCTTGAGTCACTACTCGGTGTGTGCCTGACCCAATCAATTCTTGAGTCACTACTCGGTGTGGGCCTGACCCAATCAATTCTTGAGTCACTACTCGGTGTGTGCCTGACCCAATCAATTCTTGAGTCACTACTCGGTGTGTGCCTGACCCAATCAATTCTTGAGTCACTACTCGGTGTGTGCCTGACTCAATCAATTCTTGAGTCACTACTCGGTGTGTGCCTGACCCAATCAATTCTTGAGTCACTACTCGGTGTGTGCCTGACCCAATCAATTCTTGAGTCACTACTCGGTGTGTGCCTGACAGGATCAATTCTTGAGTCACTACTCGGTGTGTGCCTGACCCAATCAATTCTTGAGTCACTACTCGGTGTGTGCCTGACCCAATCAATTCTTGAGTCACTACTCGGTGTGTGCCTGACCCAATCAATTCTTGAGTCACTACTCGGTGTGTGCCTGACCCAATCAATTCTTGAGTCACTACTCGGTGTGTGCCTGACCCAATCAATTCTTGAGTCACTACTCGGTGTGTGCCTGACGGGATCAATTCTTGAGTCACTACTCGGTGTGTGCCTGGCCCAACCAATTCTTTAGTCCCTACTCGGGGTGTGCCTAACTCAATCAATTCTAGAGTCTAGAGTCACTACTCGGATGTGGGCCTGACCCAAACAATTCCTTAGTCAATTCTCGGATGTGGGCCTGACCCAATCAATTCTTGAGTCACTACTCGGTGTGTGCCTGACCCAATCAATTCTTGAGTCACTACTCGGTGCGTGCCTGACCAGGTCGTGAACAGTCTGTCACAGAAACTCACATTGTTGCCGAACTTTTTAATCCACTCCTATACTTATTGGAGTAAAATGAATGCATCACCGTACTGGACGATCATTCGTTGAACAATTTCTATATGGTTCATCCCTTCATTGCTCAAAACATGACAACAGAATGCTGTTCCTTTTTGGTGTATAAAAATAGCCGGAGCGATTATCTTTTAACTGCAATTATAACGTTGTGTTTACCCGCACTGTGTCGGAACGTGCAGGACACATATGACATCCTTAGCAGCCATATTAAAATGTTGCAACACAGAGGCATAGTTTTTCTAATTTATATTCCCCTCTTTTAATGTTTTCTTTTGAAATTTCTCTAGTTACTTAGGCTATTAGGAAGTTGGTTAAAATAGGAGAAATAAAAGTCTACGCAAACGGAAAACGGTCAGTACATGGCAAGTTAAAATGTCATCATGGGGCATGTCCTTTATAAAACGTCGAGCCCATCACAGTATGTCGGAAAGAAATCGTTCCCTTGCCAAAACTCCAGCCTCCACCACAGTCATACCCAGGCATTCCTGGATATCTTAATGCAATCGTCTTCTTGGTCTACCCGTCCTCTTTTACTTGGTATCATACCTTCCATGACTATTCTCTCAAGACCGATGTGTCCTTTGATTTGACCAAATTATTTACATGGAATTGATAAACCATTTCTTCTCTATGCTCAACTCTTGCCGAATGTGTCTGTTTCTCCGTCCAAGCTATTCTGAGGATCTTTCTGTAACATTTTTGATTTGATGCTCTGTCTAAAAGTTTTGGTTTAGCTGCCACAGGAAAAACACAGGCTCTCAAAACTTTTACAATAGGCTTTTTGTTGTGCTTTACCTTAATTCGTCAGTCTGTTCAGTTTCTGCATTGTCATGGCAATGTGAAATAGAAGCGTCTAACAAAGAACTCAGAAAACGAGAATTTGATTAAAGGAGAAGAAGAAAGGATGAGGAGAAATATGAATGAGAGATTCAGAAAAGGATGAACATTGCTTATCTTTATGATTTATGGTTTTAACACCGGAAAGAACCCGTTCTGTTGAGGCGGGTGTCATCCCTCTAATCTCCGAGAGCGTAAATAAATGTGTCTGTTGATAATTCTGACCTGAGAGCCTATCGCAACGCGGATACATTCGTTTCTGTAAAGACAGCCTTGTGGAATTGCAGAAATTGTTGATAGAATCCAGAGATAATGTAGAAGATAAGCCGATACCTCTACGGGCAGAGAAGAACTATATAGATATTGGACGTAGAAACCAGAGCTCTGACAAGCTATCGCCTGTAAAATTAGACCAGTTTTCTAAAACCTCACCTGGCTTTTCGACGGGTGTGGATGGACATTTATCTCTGGGACTTCCTGTCCGAAGTGATGCTGATAAAGTTAGTGGTTTATTGCCATTCATATTGTGGCTTTTGTGGATTGTAGCCCGTCTTAGGTCAAGTACACTCTTTCAATGTTAGAAGTATAGTGTTCTGGTAAAGTATAGTCTTTCTCCAGCGAAGTATAGTCCTTCTCCAGACAAGTATAGTCTTTCTCCAGCGAAGTATAGTCCTTCTCCAGACAAGTATAGTCTTTCTCCAGCGAAGTATAGTCCTTCTCCAGACAAGTATAGTCTTTCTCCAGCGAAGTATAGTCCTTCTCCAGACAAGTATAGTCTTTCTCCAGCGAAGTATAGTCCTTCTCCAGACAAGTATAGTCTTTCTCCAGCGAAGTATAGTCCTTCTCCAGACAAGTATAGTCTTTCTCCAGCGAAGTATAGTCCTTCTCCAGACAAGTATAGTCTTTCTCCAGCGAAGTATAGTCCTTCTCCAGACAAGTATAGTCTTTCTCCAGCGAAGTATAGTCCTTCTCCAGACAAGTATAGTCTTTCCCCAGACAAGTATAGTCTTTCTTCAGCGAAGTATAGTCTTTCTCCTGCGAAGTATAGTCTTTCTCCGGCGAAATATAGTCTTTCTCCTGCGAATCGTATTCTTTTTCCAGCGAAGTATATTCTTTCTCCAGCGAAGAATATTCTTTCTCAAGCGAAGTAGTCATTCTCCAGAGATGTATATTCTTTCTCCAGCGACGCATAGTCTTTCTTCAGCGAATTGTTTTTTCCTCCATTGAAAGTGTTTTCTCTCTCCATCGAAAGTGTATTCTTTCTGAAGCGAGGTGCATTTTTTCCAGCGAAGTATATTCTTTCTCCAGGGAAAGTGTTTTTTGTTTTTCAATCGAAGAATATTCTTTCTCCAGCCGAAACATTTGGTGTTCTTTCTCTTGATGAGGTCTAGCAATTGCACAACGTTCTGGAAAACCCAGGCCCACCGTCATCAGCACAGTGGGGAAGTTAGAAATCTACCACTTAAAGTAAATCTGCTCATCATGGGAATTAAACAACATCATCATCATAAACAACATCAGCAACAACAACATCAACATCAGCAACAACAACATCAACATCAACAACAACATCAACAACAACATCAACATCAGCAACAACATCAACAACAACATCAACATCAGCAACAACAACATCAACAACAACATCAACATCAGCAACAACAACATCAACAACAACAGCAACAACAACATCAACAACAACATCAACAGCAGCAACAACAACATCAACAACAACATCAACATCAGCAACAACAACATCAACAACAACATCAACAACAACATCAACAACAACATCAACATCAGCAACAACAACAACAGCAACAACAACATCAACAACAACATCAACAACAACATCAACAACAACATCAACAACAACATCAACAACAACATCAACAACAACATCAACATCAACATCAACATCAGCAACATCAGCAACAACATCAACATCAGCAACAATAACATCAACAACAACATCAACATCAACAACAACATCAACAGCATCAACAACAACATCAACAACAACATCAGCAACAACAACAACAGCATCAACAACAACATCAACAACAGCATCAACAAGAACATCAACAACAACATCAACAACAACATCAGCAACAACATCAGCAACAACAACAACAGCATCAACAACATCAACAAGAGCATCAACAACAACATCAACAACAACATAAACAACAACATCAGCAACAACAACAACAACATCAACAGCAACATCAACAACAACATCAACATCAGCAACAACAACAACAACATCAACAGCATCAACAACAACATCAACAACAACATCAACAACAACATCAACAACAACATCAACAACAACAACATCAAAATCAACAACAACATCAACATCAGCAACATCAGCAACAACATCAACATCAGCAACAATAACATCAACAACAACATCAACATCAGCAACAACATCAGCAACAACAACATCAACAACAACAGCAACAACAACATCAACAACAACATCAACATCAGCAACAACATCAGCAACAACAACAGCAACAACAACATCAACAACAACATCAACAACAACATCAACAACAACATCAACAACAACATCAACAACAACATCAACAACAACATCAACAACAACATCAACAGCATCAACAACAACATCAACAACAACATCAACAACAACATCAGCAACAACAACAACAACATCAACAGCAACATCAACAACAACATCAACATCAGCAACATCAACAACAACAACAACAGCATCAACAACAACATCAACAACAACATCAACAACAAAATCAGCAACAACAACATCAACAGCAACATCAACAACAACATCAACATCAGCAACATCAACAACATCAACAGCAACATCAGCAACAACATCAGCAACAACATCAACATCAACAACAACATCAACAACAACATCAACAACAACATCAACAACAACATCAGCAACAACATCAACAACATCAACAACATCAACAACAACATCAACAACAACATCAGCAACAACAACAACAACATCAACAGCAACATCAACAACAACATCAACATCAGCAACATCAACAACAACATCAACAACAACATCAGCAACAACATCAGCAACAACAACATCAACAACAACATCAACATCAGCAACATCAACATCAGCAACATCAACAACAACATCAACATCAGCAACATCAACAACAACATCAACATCAGCAACATCAGCAACAACAACAACATCAACACCAGCAACATTAACAACAACATCAGCAACAACATCAACATCAACAACAACAGCATCAACAACCTAAAGATCCCGATAGCACACCAGTGTGATGTTAAGCCCATATGGTGGTTGATCAAGGACACACTAGAACTAATGTGGCCAAAATCACCCCAGACTATTCTGCTTCCGAACTTTTCAAGGCCGAGTCGACCCCCGGTGCCGTTTCACAATAGGAAATATCCCCCACTAACTGAGGATCGAACCTCGATCGTTGGACATAAAAGATAGTGCACTAACAACTGCGCTACATCGGCTCCCATTTTTAAACTCCATTAGTTGGAGACCCTTCCAGGCATGACTTACTTTAGACAGAAATTATTTTGATTGGCAAACACAAAAATATACGTTTAGCTTCTTGTTTTCTTTGTCCTTGCTGCGTTGTCGTTTCATTTCTTTGCGTTGGAAAAGCTTCTCTTCACCAAGTGTGGGGAGGGGGGGAGGCATTCATGGTACATCTGCACTTGGATCGGCTTCGCATTCCAAGGTTATCAGATTTATGTCCAGGGCCCTCCTATGACCCTTTCAAACATCTTTAAACCTCAACTGTAGCCGGCTGACTGTTCTTAAGTCATTCACCAACTGTCCATATAGGATATCTTTGGGAATGAGACCATCTTCCATGCAAAGAACATGACGAAGCCGTTGTAGTCTTCGCTGCCTAAAGAGAGTATATATGCTTCGGAGACCGGTGCGAGAGCGCACGTCTGAATTTCTCACTATGTCCCTCCATGTAATTCCTAGGAATAGATCGCAGGTGCCTTTGATCTGCGATGTTAAGCCTGTGTTCTTGTTGGCATAAGTCATCCAAGTCTCGCTGCCATTTAGAAGTGTGATGACGACACATGCAGTGTACACTATGGGCTTGTTTTTAATTGTCAGTTCCTGGTTTTTCCAAACACGTGTTGTGAGGCGAGCAAATGTAGCAACATATTTGCCAATGCGACTGTTTATTTCTGTGTCTATAGACAGCTTGTCGCTGATGATGGATCCCAGGTCCCGTAACCCATATTTAACATGCAATTGTTCCGAAGTTTGGCACCGAATCTGGTAATCATCCCTGTTCCAGGTGGGCCACACAAACTGTAATCTAGGGAAGAACCTACTGTTAGTTTTTATTGCAATGTTTTGTTGGAATGCCAGCCATTACAACGTACAGTCCTCCTTTCTTTTCTTTCATTTATTGTGATTCATTTCTCCTTCATTTCTTTTCTTCTGTTTATCCTCTTTGTACTGCTTGATGCTCTACATCTTACTCCTTATTTTCACCTGGTTTTTTTTTTGCACCGTCTGTTACTCTCTCCTCCAACTTCTCTCTATGCAACAAATGGGAGCCAATTCAGGACATGCTGATGTACATAACCTGCGAACACATTCTTTGACCACAGCATTGAATTCCACTCCCACTCTGGACGTAAATGAATACCTCTTGTGGTTTTCTCTTCGACTTCTGGGAAAACTTTTGTTTAATTTCGATTTTGGGGTAGAAGCTAAGGTTGCAATTTCGCTGTTAGTGATTGATTTCTTCATATGTGAGTGTGGGGTGGCCAGTTCCCTTCCTCGTCAGCTTTATTTCTCTACATGTAGGCAAGGAAACAATCTACAGGTAGATCAATTTGAAGAATCGATAACGGAGATTGACTCATCTGCTCATGCCGTAAGAACCGAGCAGTACTCTACTCAAACATTCTTCTCTGATATAGTTTCTTAAGCTTCGATTTCTACCAGGAAGGTTTAGACTTAAAGTTCTCCTCTCTGCAGTGGCACGATATATAATGGCACAGTGTGTAACGGTAGTGTGCAATGTTATAGTGTGTAATAGTAATGTGTAATGGTAGTCTGTAATGTTACGGTGTGTAATGGTAATGTGTAATGGTAATGTGTAATGGTAGTGTGTAATGGTAGTGTGCAATGTTACGGTGTGTAATGGTCGTGTGTAATGGTAGCGTGTAATGGTAGTGTGTAATGTTACGGTGTGTAATGGTTAGCGGAGCGGCAAATATAGTTTCAGACATGCTGCTCTAATTTACACCTCCACCAGTTCCAAAAATGATATATTCAAGCGGCTACCTCCCTAACGGTTCGTAACATACTGGGATTGATCTGGCAAATCACCAGCTAATTTTTGCCTGCCAAAAAGTAGGAAAGAAAGGAGTTCTTCTTGGTCTACCTCTTTCTCTTTTACCTGGCACAATACTTCCATCACTGTTCTTTCAAGACAGTTGTGTCTCTTGATGTGACCAAAGTATTTACATTTTCTAGCCAGTTCTCCTCTATGCTCAACTCTTGCTGAATGTTTACATTTGTTTTTTTCTCCGTCCAGGATATTCTGGTGATCTTTCTGTAACATTTTGACTCGAGGGATTCGATTCTTTGTCTGGAAGTTTTGGTAATCGTCCATGATTCGCAGCCATAAGCTGCCACAGGAAAAACACAGGCTCTCAAGAATTTTACTTTTATCGTTTTGTTGGTGCTCTGCCATAATTTCTTCAGGCTGTTCAGTCTTTGCAGGGCAATGGCTAGTCTTCTACTGATTTCTTTCGAGTAGTCGCCATTTTTGTCAATTCTGGAGCCCAAATATTCAAAATGTGTGACCTGATCTATTTCCTCCCCACCCACTGTAAATGCATGCTGACATGGTGTTTTTGTCGGTGGTCATTATCTTTGTTTTATCTATGTTTATAAACAAGTTTTGATTTTTACTATGTCCATTTACGTCTGAAATTAGTTGATCTAGCCCTTCTGCACTTCTTGATAGTATCACTGTGTCGTCTGCGTATCGTAACTCTGGAATCTCGTATCTGCCAATCGTAAATTTGGTCGAAAATTTCAATGTTTTCGTCTCCAACATTTCTAATTATACATTCCGCATATATTCCGGATAGCGGCCGTTACGTTTATTCTTTTCGATTTCCAACTGCCCAGGGATTTTTAGTGTGAGCGAATCTACACACGGCTGTCTGGTCGCTACTACCAAAAGATCGGAGAAAATGCCGGAAAGTCCACATGAAGAAATCTCGGTCTCCACCGCGATTTGAACCCGTGACATCCAGCACCGGAGGCCGATTTTTTAACACAGACCACTCAATCCCCATGTGTGTGTATATATGCGTGTATACGTGTATGTGTGTTTATCTGTGTATATATGTGTACATGTGCGTTTATGTGTGTGTATATGAATTTGTGTATATGTGCGTATGTATGTATGTATGTGTGTGTGTGTGTGTGTATATATATGTGTATGTATATATATATATATATATATATATGTGTGTGTGTGTGTGTGTGTATATATGTATGTGCATGCATGTGAATATATATATATATGTGTATGTATGTGTATGTAAGTGTGTATGCATATGTATATTTGTGTGCATGTGTGTGTGTATACGTTGTCTGTGTGTGCATATATATGAACATATCTATTCCCGCTCATCTGAAACCTAAGACAAGACAATCGAGCACAATATCTCATTGTGTGCGTTTATTCCTATGCTCCATTACACACCTTCTGCTTACGTATGCAATTTCTCGTTTCTCCATAAACATAAATAAACAGAGACGCCCCTACCGTACCCGGAGTATGTTGTCTTCCAAGTGCATCTTTCCCGTACATCAAACGCTGAGTAAAGCAAACGCGTCTACATGAATGTCTCGCATCATTTGTTTGTGTATCATTGTGGCAGAAGGGAAATGGATGATAAGAAAAGTGAAATAAAGAGGTCTGAGCAGGGGCTTGGTAGAGGGCTTGCTTCCCACGACGAATGTGCTGAGTTAGATACACGTTATCGGCACGCTTCCGTAGAATGAGCTGTAAATGGATTCCTTTCTAGCTGGAAAACGAATGTGCCTTTGAATTTGCGGATTCTAAAAGAATGGGAAAAACAAAGACATTATTTTATAAACTACTCTTAGTCTTAAGACGAGCAGTTTTCTCAGTCTAAGTCGACATGTACGACAGATAACACTGTGCAGGTTTCAGCTCTGGCATGAGCTGGATGTAGCAGAGGCGAGGATTTTCTGCTTGGAGGGCTAGGCTCGAGCGGCGTATTGCTCGGCTGCTTTTGAACAGGGTGGCTAACCGATGTGCTAGTCCATCTTAATGGATTCAAACACTAGATGGTAGTACACCCACAGCCTGTTAAGAGTTAACTATGTTGCATTTAACAAACCACTTAACCATGGCTGGTCTTATGTAATGTCACACAGTTAGTCGCCTCCTACGACATGCTCTGTGTAGGGCAGTATTGCTATTCTTGTCTCGTCGCTCACAATTACCTCACTTGCCACCTCAGCAGACAAAAATTACTTACCAGGATCAACGACACATCCAAGGCATTTGGTATTAGGATAAATCCACTTCGATAAAGTTAGCAAACTTCGAAACCAAGCCATGAGAATTATAACAGGAGGCATGAAGTCAACGCCAATTGTAGAACTTGAAAAGATTACAAAACTGCAATCCATGACCGATAGAAGAAACTGCAGAGCCCAGCTGCAGTCAGAGAAACTCCGAAGACTGACCGACCATCCGATGCACCAGAGACTAAACAATTTGGGAAATGGGAAACTAAAGCGGAGAAACTTTGCAGAAATAGCCAAAGCAAAGATGCACGAAGATCCCATAAACGCACTAACAACACCAAAACCCATCACTACTGTACGAAAACCTACCTGGAGGCAGGATATATTTCCAGAGGTGGTAGAAAATATACCAGGTTTTGCAAACAAAAACTGCCAGACTGAAAAAGAAAGGAGAGATACTACCCTAAGCTTCGTAACGAAAAGCTACCCAAGCATGGACTGGACCCATGCATACACCGACGGTTCTGTAACAAACACTACACAGAACGGAGGGGCAGGAGCATTCCTGAACCTACCAAATGGCAGAAAAATAACACTGGCATTCGCTACTGGTAAGTACACAAGCAATTTCAGAGCGGAGGCAGAGGCACTGAGGGCGGCAGTGGAAGAAATGGTGACACACAGTGAAAATGAAAGCCAGATAGTCCTGCTTACAGATGCTCTCGCCGTAGTCACAGCGCTAAAAAGCCAGAAAAATACTGAGCTTATAGACTTAAGAGCAGCACTCTGCAAACTGTGCCAGCAGTACGCACCAAAAAGGGTAGTGGTACAGTGGGTCCCATCACACTGCAACATCCAAGGCAACGAGGAGGCAGACAGACTGGCAAAAGAAGGTGCAAGACTACCACAAACAGATATTAGTATGGCGTACAAAGAGTCAAAACGGCTTATCAATGCCAGATACATGACCAAATGGGAAACCGAACATACTCGTTATACCAAAAACGATGCCTATTACCAGTTGAACCGAAGAGAGCAGGTCGTTGTCTTCAGACTTCGCACTGGCCACAATAGACTGAGGTACCACCTATTCAACAAATTGAAGATAGGGTGTACCGACGAATGCCCGTGCGGTACTGGTAAAATGACCGCTGAACATCTGCTGCAGAACTGCCCGACATACGAGGATCAGAGAGAGCAGATGTGGCCATCACCAGTGGAACTGCAAGACAAGCTCTATGGCAGTGGCGACAGCCTCAGGATGACCGCCGCTTTTTTCGAAAAAATAATGGTTACTGTCTGACTGCGTACGAAGAAGAAGAAGAAGGATAAATCCTAGTAAAACAAGAGCGATGGTAATAGCAAAAAAAAAACCTACAAATCAAAGATGGACAGAACATAGAACAAGTGCAGAGGTTTTTTTTATTTGGAACACATTTTTACGCAGCATACTCGCAGTGAAGTTGAAACCTTAAACTAGAATCACAGATCAGCAAATGCAATCCGCGGGAAACAAAAAACTTCAAACAAAAAAAACAACAACTACCGAGCTTCAAAAAATAATAATCACTTCACATATTAGGAATTGAGTGTTGAATTGCTCCGAAACATGGACAACAACAACAAAATGTATTAAAAGACTTCACAAGATTTTCAGATGTGATGCTATCGCAGGAGGCAAGGAGTGAGCTGGACAGAAAAAGATCAAATTAACAAGTGCTTAAAGATACAGGGTCACAAAGACAACTAATGATTGGTATACGTGTATACATAATGCATGATTGTCTTGGCTTGGTTAAAAAATGAGACATGAAGGCTTACTATTTAAAATATTCATCTTCGTTGCGATCTTTTTGTCATGCTATATCTGCAGGCCAGTCTGTAGTCTTCTCCAGGTCGGAGCGGCTGTCCCACAGATTTTGTCTCAGCTCCACACCCTCTGGCCAGGTCTGGCATCTCATTTCCCTATAGATTGAGCATTCCTGTAGAATATGCTCAGGGTTCTGGCATCCTGTTCCACATGGGCACTCATCTGTGTGTGAGATCTTCAGTCGGTAAAGATGTTCTAGTAGTCTGCAGTGTCCAGTTCTCAGACAAAATAAGGTAGTTTGTTGATTTCTTTTGAGTTGGTGAATTGGGTCTGGCGTACTGTTTATGTTTCGGTCTTCTCTCCATTGGTGTATATTCTGATTTCTGATGATGTTCTTGATTTTTCTGTATGGTACTCGATGATTAAATTGTGCCTTTTTGCTGCCATCTTTTACCAGAGCGTCAGCTCTCTCGATTCCAGTGATTCCGCATTGGGAGGGTAGCCACTGGAGCGATATTTTTGATGATCTTTGGAGTTTTTCTAGTTCTGCTATGATCTCTGATAACAGTGGTTCGTTGTTTTTATATTGTCTCTAATAGTAACTGAAAATATTTAATTTTAAAAGAAGGCAAAAACCACGGGGGAAAAAAAGGAATGGGATTTCCAAAAAACAATTACATCAGACAAGCGTGCAAGAACAGTGGGATAAGAAACAAGAACATTGGGATAAGAAACAAGAACATTGGGATAAGAAACACGAACATTGGGATAAGAAACAAAAACATTGGGATAAGAAACAAGAACATTGGGATAAGAAACAAGAACAGTGGGATAAGAAACAAGAACATTGGGATAAGAAACAAGAACAGTGGGATAAGAAACAAGAACATTGGGATAAGAAACGCAGTGCTGAAATAATCTGCTTGAAACAGAGGACAGCAGAGTGACATGATCAGAGGACTTCAACGCCAATTTCAGGACTAACTAAAAGAGGGCAGTGGCGTGACATGATCAGAGGACTTCAACGCCAATTTCAGGACTAACTAAAAGAGGGCAGTGGCGTGACATGATCAGAGGACTTCAACGCCAATTTCAGGACTAACTAAAAGAGGGCAGTGGCGTGACATGATCAGAGGACTTCAACGCCAATTTCAGGACTAACTAAAAGAGGGCAGTGGCGTGACATGATCAGAGGACTTCAACGCCAATTTCAGGACTAACTAAAAGAGGGCAGTGGCGTGACATGATCAGAGGACTTCAACGCCAATTTCAGGACTAACTAAAAGAGGGCAGTGGCGTGACATGATCAGAGGACTTCAACGCCAATTTCAGGACTAACTAAAAGAGGGCAGTGGCGTGACATGATCAGCGGACTTCAACGCCAATTTCAGGACTAACTAAAAGAGGGCAGTGGCGTGACATGATCAGAGGACTTCAACGCCAATTTTAGGACTAACTAAAAGAGGGCAGTGGCGTGACATGATCAGAGGACTTCAACGCCAATTTCAGGACTAACTAAAAGAGGGCAGTGGCGTGACATGATCAGAGGACTTCAACGCCAATTTTAGGACTAACTAAAAGAGGGCAGTGGCGTGACATGATCAGAGGACTTCAACGCCAATTTCAGGACTAACTAAAAGAGGGCAGTGGCGTGACATGATCAGAGGACTTCAACGCCAATTTCAGGACTAACTAAAAGAGGGCAGTGGCGTGACATGATCAGAGGACTTCAACGCCAATTTCAGGACTAACTAAAAGAGGGCAGTGGCGTGACATGATCAGAGGACTTCAACGCCAATTTCGGAACTAACTAAAAGAGGGCAGTGGCGTGACATGATCAGAGGACTTCAACGCTAATTTCAGGACTAACTAAAAGAGGGCAGCGGCGTGACATGATCAGAGGACTTCAACGCCAATTTCAGGACTAACTAAAAGAGGGCAGTGGCGTGACATGATCAGAGGACTTCAACGCCAATTTCAGGACTAACTAAAAGAGGGCAGTGGCGTGACATGATCAGAGGACTTCAGCGACAGTTTCCGGACTAACTAAAAGAGGGCAGTGGCGTGACATGATCAGAGGACTTCAACGCCAATTTCTGGACTAACTAAAAGAGGGCAGTGGCGTGACATGATTAGAAGACCAGTGCAGTTCTCCGGACTGACTAATATGTTGATGGGGATAGTTGTTATTGAGGAAATCGACAGCGACGAATTAAATTGTCAATCACGGAACAGAAAGGAACAAAGAGACCTTGCAGAAGCGCAAATTAATAGCATGGTCACACATGGATGATTATATCAGACGGGTCGACTCGAGTTAATGAGGATCGAATTATCCATAAGCCACCAATGTTCCCACTCTATACGAATCAGATATTATATAATATAGGCATTGTATTCGTTATCGTGTGATGGTTTTTTTCTTTTGTCACTTTCTTGGTGTTTTCGTTTGTTTATTTACCTGACGAAGATGGTGTGGCCGTAACGTAAGTACCGTCTTGGTTTTGTCTTGGCTAGGTCCCTGTGCCATTAACTTAATATGTATTATCTACTTTTGACCTCCAGCATCGCCACATGGGACCTTGAAATATCTATCGCTGGTGAAACAATAATACAAGGAAAGCAGATGGAGCGATGGATCGATTACTCACGTCAGGTCAGGTCAGGTCATCCCGTAACCGGTGAGGTCATTGGGGCACACATGAAGATATCCTCACAACACCAAACCACCCTTCTCTGTCAGCGGCCGCTGCTTGTGCCTCGTCTGGTAGGAGATTGGTCCGTTCTTTTATGTTGTCCTCCTATCTCTTTTTGGGACGGCCTCTTCGTCGTCTGCCTTTCACCTTTCCGTAGAGGATCATATTTGCTAGACCATTTGATCTCGATACGTGACCGTACCAATCAAGTTTCCTTCTTTTGACAGTTGCCAAGAGGTCTTCAAAATACCATATAGGTCGATCACTATTCTGAGCTATACTCGTGTGACAATACAGTCGTATCTACAACTCTTAAACTGTCAAAAGTTGTCCCAGTCTGCGGGATCTTGGCATAGAACCATCTATAGAAGATCTTAATAAATCTATTGACAGCGTGGCCCTGGACAAAGCACAAGGCAGCGACGGGATCCCACCTGAATTGACCAAACGCTGTAAGGATACACTCTTGCAACCGCTGAATATGATAATTATGCCAGTGCTGGAAGGCGGCTACTGTACCTCCAAATATGAGAGATTATAACCCTTAACATAGCAAAGGTGATAGAAGTGACTGTAATAACTATCGAGGTGTCTCTCTCAGTGTTGTAGGCAAAGTCTTCGTCAGAAAGGCCTCAGAAATTGGCACAGCATGTGTGGATTCAGGTCTGGAAGATGAACGATCGACATGATTGTCTCTCTTCGGAAACTTGAAGAAAAGTCGGGTGAGCAGAAGCGGTCATTTTATATCGTCTTCATTGACCTGACAAATGCGTTTGAATTGGTTAGCAGACATGGCCTCTTCAAAATCCGCTGTAAAATAGGCTAGCCAAACAAACGGCTGCGACTAATAATATCGTTCCATGAGAGAATGACAGAACAGGTGGATGGTAGCACATCACAACCATTTGGAATCTTCTTTGCTGTGTTACTGAAGCATGCATTTGGTAACGCGAATGAAGGAATCTGCATTCACTCTATGTCTGATGGTCGTCTGTTTAACATTGCAAGGCTCAAGGTCAACATAAGGGAGATCACCATCAGGGACTTGCTTTTCGAAGATGATGCTGCAGTTGTCCCCCACAGTCAGCATCAACTTCATAGGTTGATAGATCGCTTCTCCTAAGCTTGCAAAGGTGTTGGTCTCACAATACGTCTCAACAGAACAAATGTTTTGGGACAGGAAGTAGATGCCACGCTAACTCTTAGTATAGATAATTATGAACTGGCAGCTGTGCACGAATTCACATACCTGGGTTCCGTCAACAATGACAAATTGTCTCTAGACCCAGAAATAAACTGTCCCATTGGTAAAGCCGCTGCTACATTTGCTTGCCTCGCAAAGGCATGTGTGTGGAAACACCCGAAACTGACAATTAAAACCAAAGCCATGGTGTGCAATGCGCGTGTTGCAAGGACACTTCTATATGGCAGCGAGACTTGGACAACTTGGCAGCGAGACTTGGACAACTTGGCAGCGAGGCTTGGACAACTTAGCAGCGAGACTTGGACAACTTGGCAGCGAGACTTGGACAACTTGGCAGCGAGACTTGGCAGCGAGACTTAGACAACTTGGCAGCGAGGCTTGGACAACTTAGCAGCGAGACTTGGACAACTTGGCAGCGAGACTTGGACACCTTGGCAGCGAGACTTGGACAACTTGGCAGCGAGACTTGGACAACTTGGCAACGAGACTTAGACAACTTGGCAGCGAGGCTTGGACAACTTAGCAGCGAGACTTGGACAACTTGGCAGCGAGACTTGGACAACTTGGCAGCGAGACTTGGACACCTTGGCAGCGAGACTTGGACAACTTGGCAGCGAGACTTGGACAACTTGGCAGCGAGACTTGTACAACTTGGCAGCGAAACTTGGACAACTTGGCAGCGAGACTTGTACAACTTGGCAGCGAGACTTGGACAACTTGGCAGCGAGACTTGGACAACTTGGCAGAGAGACTTGGACAACTTAGGCTAAAAAAGGGCACAATGCTTAATACCTTCCACCTACGGCGCCATTGAATCAATCTTGGAATTTCATGGACGGACAGAGTGATGAATGCAGAGGTACACTGTCGCAGCGATCTCTGATGTGTGTACACCTTACTTAAGCAGCGAAGAATATGATGGCCTAGACATGTTCGTCTCGTAGAAGATGGTCGCATTCCAAAAGATATACTATATTGACAGTTGGCAGGTAGCAACAGAACATTCGGCCGGCCACAGTTAGTTTAAAAGACGTCTGTAAGCGTGACATGAAGGCGCTGGAAATGGGTCTGATAACCTGAAGACAAAGCTGCAGACCGATCCAGGTAGAGATGTAACCTGAAGGGTCAACTGAGGCTTGGTGAAGAAAAGCTCTTGCCACACTGGGAAATGATCATTCAACGCAGCCAGGAGTAAGACAACATAAGCTGAGTAGATATTTGTTGTGTGGTTATCACTTCAAACCATATCGTCCTATGGTCTATCATGACTGAAACGTCCTGTGATCTATCATGACTGGAACGTCATGTGATCTATCATGACTGGAACGTCCTGTAGTCCGCCATGACTGAAACGTCCCCTAGTCTGTCACGCCTGAAACGTCCAGTTGTCTGTAATGACTGCAACGTCCTGTAGTCTGTCATGACTGAAACGTCCTGTAGTCTGTCATGACTGATACGTCCTGTAGTCTGTCATGACTGATACGTCCTGTAGTCTGTCATGACTGAAACGTCCTGTAGTCTGTCATGACTGAAACGTCGTGTATTCTGTCATGACTGAAACATCCTATAGTCTGTCATGAATGAAACGTCCGGCAGTCTGTCATGACAGAAACGTCGTTTGTCATGACTGAAACGTCCTTTAGTCTGTCATGAATTAAATGCGCTATTATATCTATGAAAAATAAGTCCTACCTTGCTGAGTAATTTTTATTGTTTGTACAATTCTTGTAATTGCAATTGTTGACATTGAGAGATATCACATTTTGAAAACTTTAAGATTTTAGCAAAAGACGTTTCTTTCTCCTGGGTGGTCAACACGCACGTAATATGTTGAGTCCGTCAGGACTTGACAAAGTCAGGCGCAATACCTTCATGTATTGAAGAATATAGTAGCACTTGTTTTGTACGTGAATTCCATGCCAAAGTTAAACACTCCGTCAGCGTTTTCGTTTGAACAAATAGGAGCTGGAAAGGTCAAATCTGAATGGGATCCGTATTTTCTACAGCGACTGATGTCAAAAGTCAACCTTTAAGAAATGCCAAGGTGAATGCCCCAGTCATAGAACATTTGGTTTTCGGCAGTGCATTGTTGATGTATACGGCACATGCATGTGTAAGATGCAGGTTTGGAATGTGCCAGAGACGTGTTGGCTGCTGTAAGATCAAATGTAGAATGACATTGAAGATAATTCTCACGGACAAGAGGAGAGTTAAATAATGAAGTAATGTAGACTAGGATAGATTTCAAGAACAGGTAAAGTAGAACCAGTTGTAGCCGTAGAGTGGACTGGGAAAACAAATTTAACGTCTTTATACGGGTCTACAAGAGTCTGTATACAACCAGTGTCTTGGAGGGTTGTTAACCGATGAGCGAGTTCATCTTATTAAACTCAAACACTAGAGCAAAGTAGACCCGCAGCTTGTTAGGCGCCCTCTACGCTGTTCTTAACAAGCCACCTAACCATGGCTGGTGTTATACCATTTAATACAGTTAGTCGCTTCTTGCGACATGCTTTCAGTGTGGTAGTAGTGCTATCTTTGTTTTTGTTATACACAAAGACCCCGACAGACTACTCCTAAAAATCCAGTTTCACGTCAATCGATGCGTGGGAAATATGGCGTAAGGCCCAAATTATTTGTTGACCTACGGCACTTAACGGTGGTATCATCAGTGTCACGCCGTTCGTCATTACTTCCCAGATGTTTTCTGGTAGACAATTTCTGACGATGGGTCAACCACAGGATCCAGTTTGCGATGGGAAAAAAATCCAGCACCAACTTGGGATTATACCCTGACCGTTTGAATGGTAAGTCGATACGCTAACGCGGCCCTTTCGCGTTCAGTAGTGATAATATTCGTAAAAACAAATAACAGCAGATACAACCAATTATAGAGCAGAGATTTTAACGAACATGTTCTGCAAAATTGTTTGGTCAATAATCAAATAAAACATTGTAATGCACTCAGTGGTTCCAAGGTATAATGAGAAAAGTTCGAGAAGACGAGAGCATTGAAAGTTTCGACCCATTTACGATTGGGAGGTACAAGATTCTAGAGTTACGATAAGCAGACGACACAGTGATACTATCAAGAAGTGCAGAAGGGCTAGAGCAGCTACTTTCAGCCGTTAATGGACATAGATGACAAAAGAGGAAGGGGTAGACCAAGAAGACGATGGCACCAAGATATCCAGGAATGCCTGAGTATGACTGTGGCGGAGGTTGGAGTTTTGGCAAGAGAAGAGTTTCTTTCAGACAGACTGTGATGGGAGCGGCGTTCTACAAAGGACATGCTACGTGATGAGGTCCCAATGTAACTTATCCGCCTCGAGTGCCAGAGGTCGCGGGTTTGAATCTCGGTGAAGAAAGTAGTTTTTTTCACATTGATTTTCTGCTAAAATTTCCAGTGAGATCGGACTGCCGTGTCTAGTACGTTATAAAATATCCCGGCATAAAAAAATTGGAAAGAGTAGACTAAAACGAATGCTGCCCGGAAACCAATTAGTTAAAAATCTATCAAAATTATTTGTATCTTTCCCCAGGCCTAGTAAGCCGCAGTAAGTTGTAAAATACCCACTACTTACATGCGAAGCCTTCGACTACCTGGCAGCAGACATTAACATGCATATTTCAATACCAGGATTCCAAGTATCCAAGTAATGCACTTAGACAACCACTTCCGTCATTAACAACCTTTATAAAAGCACAAGAAGGGAAGAAAATATACATTTTGCTTTGCATTGTTGATATTGACTGTTAGTAGCAGGTTACAGTGGCTCTTCACGCATACCAAAGCAAACATCAAACAAATATAATACGGCACGGTGGAGTCACTGTTGTTGTTTGCAAATGTCTGCAATGAGTAGGTTTACTCTTTTGTGCGCCCTGAAAAGGACGTTAAGTGAGGGGGTTGCAAAAGGTTTCCTCACATCTCGAGCGTGCTGATGAAGGTGGTCCGGGGTCCTCCAGGCGGTTGTGCTATGCTTGGCTTCATTTGCTTGTCGCTCACTACTACGTGGATTATATCGATCCCTCAGGTCGTTAGCTAGACCACCATAAAAGTATCCAGTTTCCAGGGAGGGCTATGAGGAAGCGGAAGTGAGGGTCTTGGCCAGCATGTTTTGCCTGACCCTGACTAACATGTTTGATCAATATGTTTTTTTACTGACCCTGACTAACATGTCTGATCAGTATGTTTGGTCTGACCCTGACTAACATGTTTGATCAATATGTTTTTTACTGACCCTGACTAACATGTCTGATCAGTATGTTTGGTCTGACCCTGACTAACATGTTTGATCAATATGTTTTTTGCTGACCCTAACTAACATGTCTGATCAGTATGTTTGGTCTGACCCTGACTAACAAATTTGATCAATTTGTTTTTTACTGACCCTAACTAACATGTCTGATCAGTATCTTGTGCCTGACCCTAACTAACATGTCTGATCAGTATGTTGTGCCTGACCCTAACTAACGTGTCTGATCAGTATATTTTGCCTGACCCTGACTAATATGTCTGATCAGTTTGTTTGGTCTGACTCTGACTAACATGTCGAAAAGTATGTTTTTTAAGGGCCCTGACTAACATGTCTGATCAATATATTTTGCCTGACCCTGACTAACATGTCTGATCAATATATTTTGCCTGACCAGACGTTAGTCTTTCTCCAAACGAAGACCATGAAGATTAAGAAAAAGTGTAAACAAAAACATATAGATATGGCCAGATACAACGCTATGACCAAAACACACCCGTTACGAACAAATGGCCTTCATCAGAGACAGTGAACAGAAAATAAATATGACATAGCCACTCGAACAGCAAGGGGAAAAAAACTAAAAATAAAGATATGAATATATAAGGTAATAGTAGTGAAGTTCTAGGAAAACTTAGAAAGTAAACTGTAAATGGACATAACAGTTCGGGTGGAGGTTATTTTGGAGGAAAGAGTGCAGGTCAGGAGAGCCAAAAAACGCAAGAGGAGCTGATAGAAATAGAGCATCAGGATATGGTTGGGATACATCGTGACTGAGTGTATTGACCTGGCATGTGACAGAGACAGCTGGAGATCCAATACCGTCAACCTTTGAAGCGGAGACGGCACTTGATGATGATAGAACGTTAACAAGCATCCTCCTGGATGTACTGCAATTCTTTCTAAAGCTCACGACTAAGGGATTATCATTTGTATCCCCACCTCAATGGTGAAACTGATGTGAGATAGCCTGGGTTCGATTGTCACTGAAGAAGGATCAAAATGTGAGGTTTTGGTCAAAAAAGCACAGACAATAAAGGCGATTGTGAAGAGATGGCGTAGGCTAGTGGTTAAGTGACACGACTCACAACTCGTAGGTGCTGGGTTCGGTCCAGTACCGGCCGTTACCCCAGGGAAGCAAGCCCTTAGAAAATGCAGGAGGAAGCAGACCCTTACATGAAATGCATTGCCGAAGTTGGATGCACTGGGCTGACAAGCGCAAAATAAAACCGTAGTGCAAAGCACACCGCCTTGGTGAATAGAGAAATAAGGCAAACGAAAATATAAATTAGTTTATTAATGAATTAACATTTGTATGGTTTAATACATTTAGGCAATACAAATGGTTAGCCATAGGCACGAAGATCAGATAAATGCTTACATTGGTCCTGTCAATATCCCTCTATGCTTGTGAAACATTTACAGATGACATGCAACGGGGGATACCGGCTTTGGCAGACGGGATGTTTCCGAAGACTTCTAAACGTCATGTCCAAAAACCGATTTACAAATGAGGAAATTCAAGAAAGAATTAAAACAGCAATATGACCTTTCGAGGTTTTTGGCAACTGTCAAGAGAAGAAAACTCGCTTGGTAAGACCACATATCAAGATCAGACGTCATGCAAATTCAATCCTGCACGGAAAGGCGGGCGACGAAAAGGTCGTCCCAAACAGCAATGGGAGGACAACATACAAGAATCATAAGCGTAGAGGAATATTGACAGGACCGATGTACGAATTCATCTGATCTTCGTGCATAGTGCTAACCGTTTATCTTGCCAGATTTTGTTAAGCCGTACAAGCGCCGCTATTGTCTGTGCTGTTCTGGCCAACATTTCACATGTTGATCTTTAATCACTGACAATCGAACCAATATATTTCAAACGAGTTCCTGGCCATTAGCTTTTATCCTACTTTTGAAGCCCTCGGCGTTGTTGGTCATTCATTTTGTATTTCCAGTGTTTATTTCCATACCAAGAGCTGTTTCATCGAGCCTTCTGACTCATTCCTGGAGTTCTGCTTCTGAACCCGCCAACATGGTGATGTCATCTGTAGAACGAAGGTTGGTAATCGTTCGGCCCCCCTATCATGACAGTACTAACGTGGCTTTCACGTTCATAAAGTATGGATATCTTCTTCTTCTTCTTCTTTGCGTTCGGTTTCGTATGCTCGTTTTATGCCACCAGATGGGCTGCATCCATGAAGTGACACGTCAGTCGAAGGTCCTCAATGGTTCCCCACAGTTTGTCTTGTATGTTTCTCTCCTCGGGCCTGGTCTTCTCATGGGAGTCTTGGTGCAGTGGACATGTTTGCAGGATGTGTTCTGGAGTCTGGGGTCCTCTCTGACATGTGCATTGTGCAGTCTGTGCTGATTTCATTTTATGCATGTGTGCATTTAGTCTGCGATGACCTGTTCTGAGGTGAAAAAATGTGGTATACTGTTTCCTATTCAGTCTATTGATTGGGTCCTGTGGGTATTTACTGTTTGTTCTCTCTATCCACTGTTGTTTATAATTTTTTTTTAAATGTTTGCCTTGACTTCTGGCAGTGATACTAGGTGGGTGAATTGTTCTCTTTGTCTTCCCTCCCTAGCTAGCCTGTCCACCCATTCATTCTCAGGTATGCCGTAGTGAGCTGAAGTATGGATATAAATAAAGTATGGATAACAATAAAGTATGGACAGCAATAAAGTTGGATATAAATTGACGAAAACAAAGTGAAACAATATCCGATTTCCCTATTCTCAAGGATTCTGATTTTCTGACTTTCACTGTATCTTACGACATTACGAGCTTGTCAAGGAAAATCCACCCTTGTGGGATTACATATCTTTCGATTCATCGCTTAACATCGTTTAAATGTCAAAAATGAGATTTGCCAGGTTCGATGCTCAAAGATGTGGCGTATCTACACTTGATGGCTGGGCGGAAAGTTCAATGGGCAGGCAATGGAAGATTTTGAAAAGTTTGTAAAACTCCTTTTTGCACCCGGTTTTTTACCTTCTGTCCTTCTCTCTATCTTGTTCCGTTCTGTGTGTATCTTCTAGTTAATCTTTTCTAGCACCCGATGCCACTTTCTCTTTCTCTCACTTCATTTATCTTTTTATTGTTGATATTTGTCATTTGTTTTTATTTTAAAATGCCTTCGCATATCTTGCTCTTCGTGGCTTTCTCTTCGTCGTATTCTTTTTCTTCCTCCTCTTCGTCGTTTTCTTCCTCTTCGTCGTCTTCTTCCTCTTCGTCGTCTTCTTCTTCGTCGTCTTCTTTGTCGACTTCTTCAAATCATCTAAATCACTAACTACCTCACAGAATCACTCACAAATTAAATTATCCGGTCCCTTACAGAATCACTCACAAACTAAATTATCCGGTTCCTTACAGAATCACTCACTAACTAAATTATCGGGTCTCTCATGCAGCAAATCATGATTTAAAATCACTGACACTCTCTCCCAGACACTCGTTAACTAAAATCACTGACACTTTCTCCCAGTCACTCGTTAACTAAAATCACTGACACTCTCTCCCAGCCACTCGCTAACTAAAATCACTGACACTCTCTCCCAGCCACTCGTTAACTAAAATCACTGACACTTTCTCGCAGCCACTCGCTAACTTAAATCACTGACACTCTTACGCACCCACTCGCTAACTAAAATCACTGACACTCTCACGCAACGTCTGACTATATCCAGAGTAGATCATTCACTACACAGGTTGAGGCGCCTTAAAGGGAGTAGAAAAGTACCCACATGGAAGTGGAATATGATCTGGCAATTACAACTGAAACTCCACCTACGGATTAAATGCCTTACCATGACTCGAAGATTGATTTGTCTGATTCAGTTTTCGTGATTGCAAGGTATCTAGAGAAGATCCGGGCCCAGCCCAGCCTGTCAGCTGGGGCAAGAGCAACATGTTATCTGACACATCACATACCACATGACTACGGTCTAAGTCTAGATATGGGGAGACTAGAGATGGGGAGGCTAGAGATGGGGAGGCTAGAGATGGGGAGGTTAGACATGGGGAGGATAGAGATGGGGAGGCTAGACATGGGGAGGCCAGAGATGGGGAGGCTAGAGATGGGGAGGATAGAGATGGGGAGGATAGACATGGGGAGGTTAGAGATGGGGAGGCTAGAGATGGGGAGGCTAGAGATGGGGAGGCTAGACATGGGGAGGCTAGACATGGGGAGGCTAGACATGGGGAGGCTAGACATGGGGAGGCTAGACATGGGGAGGCTAGACATGGGGAGGCTAGAGATGGGTAGGCTAGAGATGGGGAGGATAGAGACGGGGAGAATAGAGATGGGGAGGTTAGAGATGGGGAGGTTAGAGATGGGGAGGCTAGAGATGGGGAGGCTAGACATGGGAAGGCTAGACATGGGGAGGCTAGACATGGGGAGGCTAGAGATGGGTAGGATAGAGATGGGTAGGCTAGAGATGGGTAGGCTAGAGATGGGAAAGCTAGAAATGGGGAGGCTAGAAATTGGTAGGATAGACATGTGGAGGCTAGAGATGGGGAGGCTAGAGAAGGATAGGCTAGAGATGGGAAGGCTATACATGGGGAGGGTAGAGATGGGGAGGGTAGAGATGGGTAGGCTAGAGATGGGTAGGCTAGAGATGGGGAGGCTAGAGATGGGGAGGCTAGAGAAGGGGAGGCTAGAGATGGGTAGGCTAGAGATGGGTAGGCTAGAGATGGGTAGGCTAGAGATGGGGAGGCTAGAGATGGAGAGGCTAAACATGGGGAGGCTAGAGATGGGGAGGCTAGAGGTGGGGAGGCTAGATATGGGGAGGCTAGAGATGGAGAAGGGGAGGCTAGCGATGGAGAGGCTAGAGATGGGGAGGCTAGAGATGGGTAGGATACAGATGGGGAGGCTAGAGATGGGGAGGCTAGAAATGGGTAGGCTAGAGATGGGGAGACTAGACATGAGGCTAAACATGGGAAGGCTAGAGATGGTAAGGATAAACATGGGGAGGATAGAGATGGGGAAGTGGAGGCTAGAGATGGGGAAGGGGAGGCTAGAAATGGGTAAGGGGAGGCTAGAAATGGGTAAGGGGAGGCTAGAAATGAGTAAGCTATAGATGGGGAGGCTAGAGATGGGTAGGATAGATATGGGTAGGGTGGAGATGGGGAGGCTGGGGATGGGGAGGCTGGGCATGGGGAGGCTGGAGATGGGTAGGCTATATATGTGAAAGCTAGAGATGGGGAAGCTAGAGATGGGGAGGCTAGAGATGGGGAGGCTAGAGATGGGGAGGCTAGAGATGGGGATGCTTGAGATGGGGAGGCTAGAGATGGGGAGGCTAGAGATGGGGAGGCTAGAGATGGGGAGGCTAGAGATAGGGAGGCTAGAGATGGGGAGCTAGAGATGGGTAGGCTAAAGATGGGGAGGGGGAGGCTATAGATTTGGGGGAGGGGAGGCTATAGATGGAGAGGGGGAGGCTATAGATATGGAGAAGAGAGATGGAGAGGCTAGAGATTGAAAGGATAGAGATGGGGAGACTAGAGATGGGGAGACTAGAGTTGTGGAGGTTAGTGATGGGGAAGCTAGAGATGGGGAGGCTAGAGATGGGGAGGAGAGGCTAGAGATTGGGAGGAGAGGCTAGAGATTGGGAGGAGAGGCTAGAGATGGGAGGCTAGAGATGGGAGGAGAGGCTAGAGATGGGGAGGAGAGGCTAGAGATGGAAAAGATAGAGATGGGTAGGGGGAGGCTAGAGATGGGGAGGGGATGCTAGGGATGGGGAGGGGAAGGCTAGAGATGGGTAGGCTAGAGATGGGGAGGCTAGACATGCGGAGGCTAGAAATGGGGAGGCTAGACATGGGGAGGCTAGAGATGGCGAGGGTAGGCTAGAAATGGGGAGGCTAGAAATGGGGAGGCTAGAGATGGAGGGGCTAGAGATGGGAGGAGGCTAGACATGGGGAGTGGTAGGCTAGATACGGGGAGGGCGCCTAGAGATGTGGAGGTGAAGAGATAGTGAGGCTAGAGATTGAGAGGCTAGAGATGGGGAGGCTAGAGATGCGGAAGCAAGAGATGGGTAGTCTAGAGATGGGAAAGCTAGAAATGGGGAGAGGGAGGCTGGGGAGGGAAGGCTGGAGTAGTCAGGAGATGGGGAGGCCAGAGATGGAGAGGCTAGAGATGGGGAGGCTAGAGATGGGGAGGCTAGAGATGGGGAGGCTAGAGATGGGGAGGCTAGAGATGGAGAGGCTAGAGATGGGGAGGCTAAAGATGGGCTGGCTAGAGATGGGCAGGCTAGAGATGGGGAGGCTAGAAATGGGAAATCTAGAGATGGGGTGGGAGTAGTGGAGGGGAAGATTAGAGATGGTGGGGTGGAGGCTAAAGATGGGGAGGCCAGAGATGGGAAGCCTAGATATAGGAAGTCTAGAGATGGGGGAGGCTAGATAAGGGGAGGCTAGAGATGAAGAGATACGGACTAGAGATGAGGTGGGGAAGGCTAGACATTAGGAGGCTAGAGATTAGGGCCTGAAGATCGGGTAGGGAAGACTAGACATATGGAGGGGAAGACTAGAGATGAGGAGGGGATGACAGAGATGGGGAGGAAATGCCTAGAGATGGGGAGGAGAGGCCTAGAGATGGGAAGGGGAGGCTAGAAATTGGGAGGGGAGGCTAGAAATTGGGAGGGGAGGCTAGAAATTGGGAGGGGAGGCTAGAGATGGGGAGGCTAGAGATGGGGAGGCTAGAGATGGGGAGGCTAGAGATGGGGAGGCTAGAGATGGGGAGGCTAGAGATGGGGAGGCTTTAGATGGGGAGGCTAGAGATAGAGGGTCTAAAGATGGGAGAGAGGGGCTAGAGATGAGGAGTGGGAGGCTAGAAATGGGGAGGGCGCGTAGAGATGGGAAGAGAGAGGCTAGAGATTGGGGGGGGGGGCTAGAGATGGGGATTGGGAGGTCCAGATGGGGAGGCCAGAGATGGGGAGGGGAGGCCAGAGATGGGGACGGGGGGCTAGAGATGGGGAGGGGAAGACGAGACATGGGGAGGGGGGATACCAGAGATGGCGATGGGGAGGCCATAGATGGGGAAGTGGAGGCTAGAGATGGGGAGAGAGAGTCTAGAGATTGTGAGGAGAGTAGAGATGGGGAGGGTGAGGCTAGAGATGGGGAGGGTTAGGCTAGAGATGGGGAGGGTGAGGCTAGATATGGGAAGGGGGAGGCTAGAGATGGGATGGGGAGGCTAGAGATGGGGTGGAGAGGCTAGATATGGAAAGGGGAATGGTAGAGATGAGGAGGGTGAGGCTAGAGATGAGGAGGGTGAGGCTAGAGGTGGAGAAGGGAGGCTAGAGATGAGGGTGCCAAAGATAGGGAGGCCAGAGATGGGGAGGCCAGAGATGGGGAGCCTATACATGGGGAGGCTAGAGATGGGGAGGGGAGGCTAGAGATGGGGATGCCATAGATGTGGAGGCCAGAGATGGGGAGGCCAGAGACGGGGAGGCCAGAGACGGGGAAGCCAGAGACGGGGAAGCCAGAGATGGGGAGGCCAGAGATGGGGAGGACACAGGTGGGGAGGCCAGAGGTGGGGAGGGGTAGGCTAGGAATGGGGAGGGGAGGCTAGAGATGGGGTGGCAAGAGATGGGGAGTGAGATACCAGAGTTTGGGAGGCCAGAGATGGGGAGGTCAGAGATGGTGAGGTCAGAGATGGGTAGGCCAGAGATGGGAGATCTAGAGGAGGGGGATATAGAGATGATGAAAACGGTTGTGGGAGATACAAAGTCAAGGACCCAGACCCCCAGGACTTCCCAAAGTACGTTGAGAAGACAACATACGACAGTCTCTAAGTGATCGAGGGATGGATTGGAAAGAGGCTAGGAGAAAGTCGGCGGATAGAGTAGTGTGGTGTTTTCTCTGGCAAACCTCTACACCTCACGGGGGATTCTAGAGATGGGGAATCTAGAGATCGGGAAACTAGAGATCGGGAAACTAGAGATCGGGAATCTAGAGATCGGGAATCTAGAGAGTCAGAAGACAGAGTGGGCAGAATATGAAACGTCTACCAGAAACAGTCCAAACGCAGAATATGAGTGTGTAGTCTGCAGTGAGAGCGCTTGTGGCTAGTGGTGAATGCACTCTGTGAACACCGCTTGTTTCGTTTCTCCAACCCCCCCCCCCCCCCAAACATAAGTGCAGCGAACTTTCAAGTGGTCAAAGAGGGGGGGGGGTAAGCGTGGGGGGGGGGGGGGGGGGGGGTTGTTTGCTAAGCAAAATAAATCAGCCACCCAAATAGAAAAGAGCACCCACCGAGTTGTTATCGAGGAAGATGCCCGCAGCTAGGGATCTAAAAACATCCAATGCCAGGAAACGATAAACATGATGCAAACGAGCTAGGGCGTCGCCTCAGTTATCAAGGCTTGCCCGCGCAACAGAGATATCGTCTCTTCTCTGAGCCAGAAGTTAGCGAAGGGGGACCTCAGTATATCTCTGATTCCAGACTACATTACAAGATAACTGAGCTGACGAAAATACTACAAGACCAGGCTGAGCAGTGCATGAGCTGTAGTGGTCAGGGACTCACAACTGACTGCTAGTCAGGGTCAGCGATCCAGAGATGCCAAAACCCTTCTACCCCTGCACGTGGTGATCCTGGATAATAGACTGCAGCAGGGCAGACTGGCTAAGGAGAGGGGATCGAAGAGGGAATGCTAACCCGGTACTCAAAAATGTCATACTGACGTCAGATGTGTTGGACCGAAACGTGCAAATATTGAGTGTTTTTCCGGAGTTTTTGTGAATGACAAAGACAATAATAGCAGCACTGATCCACAGACAGCATGTCATAAGAGGTGGCTACCAGTGTCACGTGACATAACATCGGCCATGCATAGATGACGTCTAACAGGCTGCAGGTCTACTTTGCTCTAGCATTGTATTCTATTAAGATGGACTCGCACATCGGTTAACCCCCCTCCCTGGCACTTGTCCCAACCCAGCGGAGTAATAATCTGCTAGATCCTAGCCCGCTACTCAGGAACCCTTTTCATGACTACATCCAGCTCATACCACAACAAAAACAGGAAGAGAACTACATAACCATTAATCCCACATAGGCCTCCACCAGGAAACGTTGTCCTGGCATTAAGCATTCACACTTATAATAGATGTAGCCTGTGATCTTAATTTGCGTCTGTTAGAATCTTGTCCTGGAGGAGGGCTAACAGACGCAAATTTACATCACAGGCTACATCTATTATAAGTGTGAATGCTAAAATACTAGGGCTACAGGACCCTGGGGAAGAATGATTCACAAGTTGTAGCCAATAATACAGTAAAGACTATTGGTGACTAAACAATTATCGGGAATTGATAACACAAAATGCAAACTAAACAACTAAAAAATATGCCTGTCTGAATTTATACTTTCATCATAAAAAGCTGTGTTAGTGGGACATGTTGATGTCCAATTGACAAATGTTAGATACCATCGAGAGGACAGATAAAACGATACTCACACATGGTGCTCGCACTGCTGAGCAGAGAGCCATTACGGAAGTGGAGGATAAGCAATTTTCATGAAAGGACAGAATGCAGGTCGGCCCAATTATTAACACTGTTTAGTTGTGCCCTAAGTGCGGTAGTGCCCTACGTGCGGTAGTGCCCTACGTGCTGTAGTGCCCTATGTGCGGTAGTGCCCTACGTGCGGTAGTGCCCTACGTGCTGTAGTGCCCTACATGCGGTAGTGCCCTACGTGATGTAGTGCCCTACGTGCTGTAGTGCCCTACGTGCGGTAGTGCCCTACGTGCGGTAGTGCCCTACGTGCGGTAGTGCCCTACGTGCTGTAGTGCCCTACGTGCTGTAGTGCCCTACGTGCGGTAGTGCCCTACGTGTGGTAGTGCCCTACGTGATGTAGTGCCCTATGTGCGGTAGTGCCCTACGTGCTGTAGTGCCCTACGTGCTGTAGTGCTCTACGTGCTCTACGTGCTGTAGTGCCCTAAGTGCGATTGTGCCCTACGTGCGATTGTGCCCTACGTATGATTGTGCCTTACGTGCTGTAGTACCCTATGTGCGATTGTGCCCTACGTGCGATTGTGCCCTACGTGCGGTAGAGTTTGTCACGCTCAGCTCGGATAGTACGGTCGCTGTACGCTGTCGCTATCTTTGCTTGCGATGGGTAACTAACAAGCTAACTAACTAGTGAACTAACAGGCTAACTAACTAGTGAACTAACAGGCTAACTAACTAGCAAACTAACTAACAAATTAACTAGCAAACTAACTAGCGAACTAACTTTCGAACTAGCGAGCGAATGATCTAGCGAACTAGCAAACTAGTGAGCGAGTGAACGAGCGTACGGACGGGCGGGCGGCCGTACGGATGGGCGGGCGTACGTGCAGGTTCGGGCGGGCGGGTTAAAACTGGCGGGCGGGTCTAAACTGGCGGGTGGGCTGACTGACTGACAGCCAACTAGCTACCTAACTAACTGTCAGTTTAAAGGATGGAGCCTAGAGATCGAAGTCCTGTGTAATGGCATCAACTTTACACTGCTACAGAGCCTAGAAACTCCGCAAACTCTTCTACAGAGTCTATGGTACTACTAGCCAGCTCGATCTACATTATATTTTTTGATATTGTAAAACATCCCGTCATTAAAATCTTGGAAGCGACGACAGTCATATCATAGCTAGTACTCAGATAGTTTGGGACAATCCAAAATGGATTCTGAGTTTATGTTAAAGAAAACGGGTGTTAGCGGGATATTGTAATGCCAATACGCCAGATGATAGGGGAATACGCGCTAAAAAAATCTCAGTACACATGCAAGGCACACACAGTGAAATGGAGAAGTAAAAAATGAAAAAAAGAAACAAATGGTATCACAAATGGCAGAAAACTAAAACCAAGGAACACTATAACGCTTACGGACAAGTCAAAAGAGACAGCCGGAATTTATTTTTTTAATGTAAATATTGCAAAAATCTGATTCATGGACAAAATATCGTCTGACTTATGTCTTGCTACTGCCATAAGGTAGTTCGGGACGAGAGAGTAAGGTCGACGACCAGCGCAGCCTCACTCCCACTATAATCCAAGTACAGCGCAAGTTACATCTTCAAGACAAAAACTGACAGATGATTTTTGCCATCTTCGCTTGCGATGAGCAACTAATCTTATTTAGGATGTACCGAATACAGTGACAGGCTTTGATTCTGTGATTGATTAATTGATTGGTTGATTGACATATCGATTGATTGCTTCACAGGAAAAGTAAGGTACTATCAGTAAATAGAATATTATTTCTCTCGTTCAAACACTTTTTTCAAACACACGCGAAATCACACATAGATTAATGTTCTCTCGTTCGTTCAAACACATATTTTTTCATACACACATTTTGTCTTTCTCAATCTCTCTCTCTTTCTTTCTATCCCTGTATCTTAAACACAAACAAACACACACACACACACACACACAGCCTTTATTCAAACATGCACATATTTTTTTCTAGGCTCCTCTTTCTTTCTCTCTCTCTCTCTCTCTCTCTCTCTCTCTCTCTCTCTCCCTCGTTTTGCATAACAACACACACATTCTCACTCTCTTTCTCTCCCTCTCTCTCTATTTTTCTCTGACTCTATACGTTTCTATTCTTACTATTGTCTGTATGCATTGCGAACAACTCAGTTTATCTCATTCTGTTTAATCTAATTTTCACTGCTCTTATAGTTCTGCTCTGGTCTGTTTGTTCTCGGGAAATATGTTTTGTAAATTAAGTCCTTAACGGCTAACAATTCTTTTCTCCTCCTTGATTATAATGAAACACACAACAAAGATCTTTAGATACTGTTTTGTTGACACAGGCATACTTCAAGGTTACGCAAACGTCAGTCCAAGAAGGAGATTACTATATTGTCTTTTAATGCGAGTTTGTTTGTTTCTTGTTGAGGATTTCAGAGGCAATTTCTTGATTCATGTGCTGATGACTGATAAAGCATTCGGTGCATATGTCCCAGGAACACGTCATTGAGAGTAGCAACAAACTGTATCCACTTTGCTGGGTATGCGTCGATCTTTAGTGTCCTAACTTTAAAATCATTGATGACATGGTTTAGAGTTGGGCTAGATAAAGCAGGGAGAAAGAGTAAACTGAAACCTAGCACAGCATCATCTGTAAGATTTCATAGGCGATGACAGCGTCTGTTATAAGAATGTATTTAGTTTTACAATATGTACGTTCATACCGCAAGTTGTCGCTTTTCAAGGTAGAGATAGGAGGATCAATTTCCGATACTGGTATACTTCAGTCATAGACTAATTTAGGCAGTGTATGGGGACAAAAGTGTGTCGAAGACAACAGTGAAGAACTGGACAACGATCTTTAAAGAAGGACGTGAGTTAAGGAAAGATCTCACGAGACCAGGTCGGCGCATATTATTGCGTCAGAGGATGCCATCGTCACACTTGATGCACCAATTCGGGTGGACCGTCGCCGGAGATTTCGTTCGCCACACTTTTGTCACCGTACACTGCCTGCATTCTGCGATGAATGTCAACATGTCGACATCCTTCAGCTGTTTAGAAACCGAATCACCGCTCGCTGATCAACTGTAGACGAATTCCGTATCACACCCGGCATGTTTTCAACAGTCGTCTGATGAAACAATAAGACGGAGGATAATGCAATATTACAAACTTGATGGTTGGTATGTGCTGTTTACACCAGAAGTAACGTCATCATGGGCATTGTTCGTGTGTTCACTTGTTGCAGATAGTTCCGGTTTAATTTGAACACCCGTCACTTATTACACCAAGGTATTCTTTCCAGTAAAGGTACAAATGTGGGAAGTTATGAGAATTGCTATTTTAACTTTCAATTCTAGTCGTTCAAGAAGATTACAACACTGATAGTTGATCTCTATTCTAAAAGAAAATAATCGAAAGTGAAAATGGAGTTCTTTTTTATCACGTTGATGTTAAATGGCTGAGTCGCGAAAACTGTTTTGAAGCAGTTGTTTTTTTTAGTGAGAAAGAGTTTGCGACCTTCATGAATATAAAAGACATACTTGTGTTCGATTTCTTTTTCTCAAACTTGATCTGCATCCTTGCTTTTGTAACATGCATGGCTGATGCCACCAACAAGTTGGACTCCATTGTGTTTTGATGGAGATAACATAGGTGTATCGTTGTTTGACGTTAACAAGCGTCAGTTTCACTTTATTACAAAAGCAGCTGAGTGTTGGCAACTTATCTCACTTTCCTACAAGAAACCCATGACAAATGTTTGGAGTGACACGGTTGAATGAAAAGACAGATACAATCTCTTCCTAACATTCACAATTTGACTACGGGTTAACAGTAATTGCTCTACAATCAGAGGCAAATGTCTACAACCAGGGACACATGTCTACAACCAGGGGCAAATGTCTACAACCAGGGGAAAATGTCTACAACCAGGGGCAAATGTCTACAACCAGGGGCAAATGACTACAACCAGGGGCAAATGTCTACAACCAGGGGCAAATGTCTACAACCAGGGGCAAATGTCTACAACCAGGGACACATGTCTACAACCAGGGGCAAATGTCTACAACCAGGGGCAAATGTCTACAACCAGGGGCAAATGTCTACAACCAGGGGCAAATGACTACAACCAGGGGCAAATGTCTACAACCAGGGGCAAATGTCTACAACCAGGGGCAAATGTCTACAACCAGGGGCAAATGTCTACAACCAGGGGCAAATGACTACAACCAGGGGTAAATGTGTACAACCGAGGGTAAATGTCTACAACTAGGGGGTAAATGTCTACAACCGGGGGTAAATGTCTTCAACCGGGGGTAAATGTCTACAGCCAGGGGTATATGTCTATAATCGGGTGTAAATGTCTACAAACAGGGGTAAATGTCTACAACTATGGGCAAATGTCTACAACCGGGGGCAAATGTCTACAACTGGGGGCAAATGTCTACAACCAGGGGTAAATATCTACAACATGGGGTAAATGTCTATAATCGGGTGCAAATGTGTACAACCAGGGTAAATGTCTACAGCCAGGTGTAAATGTCTACAATCAGAGGTAAATGTCTACAACTAGGGGTAAATGTCTAAAATCGGGGCAAATGTCTACAATCATGGATAAATGTCTACAACCTGGGGTAAATGTTTACAATCATGGGTAAATGTCTACAACCAGTGGTAAGTGTCTACAACTAAGGGTAAATGTCTACAATCAGGGGTAAATGTCTACAATCATGGGTAAATGTCTAGAATCATGGGTAAATGTCTACAATCATGGGTAAATGTCTACAACCAGTGGTAAATGTCTACAACCAGTGGTAAATGTCTACAACTAGAGGTAAATGTCTACAATCAGGAGTAAATGTCTACAACCAGGGGTAAATGTCTACAATCAGGGGTAAATGTCTACTAACAGTGGTAAATGTCTACAACGGAGTAAATGTCTACAATCAGTGGTAAATGTCTACAACCAGGGGTAAATGTCTACAATCAGGGGTAAATGTCTACAATCAGGGGTAAATGTCAACAACCAAGGGTAAATGTCTATAATAAGGATGCACAGATGATTAATCCTACACATTGTGGGCATTCAACATCAACAACAACAACCGAACTAGGTATACTCCCGTAGGGGAGATGTGATTCATTCTTGGAGTTTTCCCTATAAAGTAAAGATACGCGCTGGCCAAGGCCAAAGCCTACTTGCGGGTAGTCGCAGGAAGAGGCATCCATTCTACATGAACATTGCATATATCAAGGGAAAATAATTATTAGAGAGATCTTATGGACCGTCCAAGTAGAGAGAACGGTTTGGTCAGGTAACTACAGTAGAGACCATTAAAAAAAGTTAAATACTGGATTCACCCTGGAGATACCATGGCAGACTACCATCGAGCCATTATCACTCAGGGGAAAGAATACAATGACTGGTGTGATGAGACAGCGGACCTCGAGGTTAAACAACTATTAAGTGAAAATCTACAGAATGCTGCTGCTGTCACACATACCGATGGATTTGTGTTGCGCGATAAGAGAACCGGTAGAGGCTTCTCTGCTAGAATGAGAGGCAGGGTTGTTGCCGAGAGTAGCGGCGCATCCTGAAAATAACGTCCAGTATCAACATGAAGTCTGTGCACAGGCTATTTTGCAATCTAGTTTGTCATCATCATCATCATTATCTTCTATCCACTGGTGTTGCTAGATGGCATGAAGAGGTGTAGTTTTATGTCGTGTGCTTGCTTTGTCGTCGATGTTGGTGTCATTATTTTGTTCTTCTTTTGACGTATAGTCATATCCCGTTGGGGGGACGTCGTGGTCTAGTGGTTAAGTGACACGGCTCCCAACCAGAAGGTGCTGGGTTCGATCCCCATCACAGCACCGGGCGTTACCCCGGGGAAGCAAACCCTTAGAAAATGCAGGAGGAAGCAGATCCTTACATAAAATGCACGCTGAAGTCGGATGCACTGTGCCGACAGGCACAAAATAAAAACCACAGTGCAACGCACACCGCCTTGGGGAATAGAGAAATAAGGCGAACGCAATTTAAAAAAAACAACAACACAAAAACATGAATATCGAGGCAGTGACTTCGGCTCTGACGTGCTTATCTGGGATCACTGTTAATCTCAAACATTGCTTAAGAAGGTGCAGAAGGCATGGCTGTGACATGAGTGGATAGTGGACATATAGGAATCTGCTGCCATGCCATTCTGAAGTTTGAGGGAATGAAAGAACTGACAACCTACCCTGACGGGCACCAAAGTGGGACCGACGGCAATGGCTGACGGTAACATTTTGTTAACTTGATAAGCGCCCGGTTTTGGATGAAGACAAAAACAGTCGACGAACCAGTAATTTTCAAAATTGACGCCCTTCATCCTAACTGCAGACAGTATATGTTTTGGTGTGACTGAAATATAGACACGGGACTATAAGGGACTTTAACACGGCCGGGAGAGATGCATAACACATCACTCACACACTGAGTGATATCGTTTCGACCTCTTGCAGTTGTGGCAAAGGCAATACACAGAACGATAGATGCCATGACATATACGCTGCTTTGCGTGATACCTGTTTAGGAGAAAGGTTTTGGGAGTGAACGATAAAGAAAAATCTGCATCCGGTGCTATCTCTAGTCTTGCCACTGGACAAAGGTAGCTCAGCACGAGAGAGTTGGGTTGACAAAAGGCGCAGTTTCTTCCTCACTTTAATCCAAATCACCACGGAAGTCAAGCATTTAAGATGGCACAGCATGAGAAAATGGTGGGCACATGGCTGAACAGAGAAACTTGTGATGGATGAACATCACAGTACAAATTGCAAGATTTTGAAATGATATACAGGCACAGTATAGATGGACAAGTGAGAGAAGGGAGCAGAAGTGTGTACAACCAGCGAGCCCCCAAAAACATCCGTATGTCCCCTTTTTGTCATTTTCTGATACGCAATGCTCAATATAGATCCTAAAGACGTCGATTATAAAAAGAACAGAGCGGGGCAAAGTTCATTTTTACATAACTTCATTTTCGGTAAATGTACGTCTGCGTGTAAATGTTTTATATTCTTCAATGTCACGAGGAGTATTCAAATGGAACTGGACCTAACTGCACAAAGTGAACATACGTACGACGCGCAGGATGACGTCAATTCTGATGTAAACAGCCGTTAAGTTTGCAAAAAAAGCATTATCTTCTGACTCATAGTTTCTTCGCCAGATTGTTTAAAACATGGCAGGTATGGTACGAAATCCGCCCAGAGTTGAAAAGCGAGCGGTGATTCGGGTTCTAACTGCTGAAGGATGTCGACCAGTTGACATTTATACCAGAATTCAGGCAGTGTATGGAGACCCGTATAGCTGGATCAATTTCGGTGATATCATCATCTGACGCAACAATATGCGCCTGACCTGGCCTCGAAAGATCTTTCGTTAACTCACGTATTTCATTAAACATCATTTTTCAGTTCTTCCCCGTTGTCTTCGACACATCTGTTTCACCATACTCTGCCTGCATTCTGTGATGAATGTCAACTGGTCGACATCTTTCAGCTGTTAGAAACAGAATCACCGCTCGCTGATCAACTCTGGACGAATTCTGTATCAACACCCGCCATGTTTTCAACGGTCTGCTGAGGAAACTATGAGTCGGGGGATAATTACATTTTACAAACTTGACGGTTGGTATGTGCTGTTTACACGAGTACTGACCACACCATGTGCATCGTACAGTATGTTCACTTGTTGCAGTTTGATCCGGTTTCATTTCAACGTGCCTCGTACTTTGAAAACGACATTCGTGTTTTATTGGGATAGACCTGCACACTGAGTACCTTGTCGTGAAGTGTTCAAAAAGTGGTTTAGGACTCCTGATTAAAAGATTCGCGTTAACAGTTTATGGCTGGCTGTGGTGGTGAAGCAGGGACACTCTTCTTGAGATGACGTGGATTGATATACATTGTAGGATATATGTTATAATAAAAGTCTTCATTATTTCTTTCATCTTTATCATCAGCTGTTTGAAAATTAATGCCTTTCTCTTAGAATATATGTTTTTGTTTAAAGCTGATTTGATTTGATTAAGTGGCCTTCAGGATTTAGTGAACGAGACATAAATAGTCCGTGAGCTAATTTATGCCACCTGGTGCCTGGAGTAGGCGGAAAACTTCTATCTTCATTATGTTGCTGCGTCGAAAGGCGGACCTAACAGGGTCCAAACTGTCTTCGTTAGATCCGTAATTTTATTAAGTTTGTGGTTTTATTTTCTCTGCTTGACCGTTGTTCATTTGGTCATTCCTGTTTTGGATCATCGGTTCGAGTTCGGTCCAACATCTGTAGTTGCCTCCAACGAAACTCCTACTGAGGTAAAAAGTGAAGTGGAAATTCAGCAGAATTAGCCGCTGGTTGTAAATGGGAGTTTTTGAAGACTCTATTGTACTAAGCCGCAGGCTGTGAGAGTTGAGGTGGTCTCTGCCCTTCCTTGCTGTTTTTATTGTTAATTATGCGTCAGGTATCGATTTACAGCTCGGTTGACAGGAGAAGTGGTCCCCGATTAAAATCAGGATCGGATTTTTTTAGTCTCCGGACTGGATTCGAACCGAGACACGCTCTTACCATATGCAATAACGAATTGCTCGCTATGAACTGAGAACGCGCCCCTACCACTGAGGCTAGGTAGTAAAGCAGGAAGGAGTGAAGTAAGGGATGAAGGAGTGAAGTAAGGGATGAAGGAGTGAAGTAAGGGATGAAGCAGAGAAGTAAGGGATGAAGTAGTGAAGTAAGGGATGAAGGAGTGAAGTAAGGGATGAAGGAGTGAAGTAAGTGATGAAGGAGTGAAGTAAGGGATGAAGGTGTGAAGTAAGGGATGAAGGAGTGAAGTAAGGGATGAAGGAGTGAAGTAAGGGATGAAGGAGTGAAGTAAGGGATGAAGGAGTGAAGTAAGGGATGAAGGAGTGAAGTAAGGGATGAAGGAGTGAAGTAAGGGATGAAGGAGTGAAGTAAGGGATGAAGGAGTGAAGTAAGGGATGAAGGAGTGAAGTAAGGGATGAAGCAGTGAAGTAAGGGATGAAGGAGTGAAGTAAGGGATGAAGGAGTGAAGTAAGGGATGAAGGAGTGAAGTAAGGGATGAAGGAGTGAAGTAAGGGATGAAGGAGTGGAGTAAGGGATGAAGGAGTGAAGTAAGACAGGAAGGAGTGAAGTAAGGGATGAAGGAGTGGAGTAAGGAAGGAGTGGAGTAAAGGAGGAAGGAGTGGAGTAAGGGTGGAAGGAGTGGAGTAAGGGAGGAAGGAGTGGAGTAAGGGAGGAAGGAGTGGAGTAAGGGCGGAAGAAGTGGAGTAAGGGAGGAAGGAGTCGAGTAAGGGAGGAAGGAGTGGAGTAAGGGAGGAAGAAGTGGAGTAAGACAAGAAGGAGTGAAGTAAGGTATGAAGGAGTGGAGTGAGGGAGGGAGGAGTGGAGTAAGGGAAGAAGGAGTGGAGTAAGGGATGAAGGAATGGAGTAAGGGAGGAAGGAGTGGAGTAAGGGAGGAAGGAGTGGAGTAAGGGAGGAAGGAGTGGAGTAAGGGAGGAAGGAGTGGAGTAAGGGAGGAAGGAGTGGAGTAAGGGAGGAAGGAGTGGAGTAAGACAAGAAGGAGTGAAGTAAGGGATGAAGGAGTGGAGTGAGGAGTGGAGTAAGGGAGGAAGGAGTGGAGTGAGGGAGGAAGGAGTGGAGTAAGACAAGAAGGAGTGGAGTAAGGCAGAAAGGAGTGAAGTAAGATATGAAGAAGTGAATGAGGTAAGATTTGAAGTCTAGAAGCGAATTGCGAAGGAATAAGTGAATATTAAGGAAAGAGGAATACAAATATATAAAAAAGAGTGACAACGATACAGCGAGAAAGATAGAAATGTACAGGAAGATGAACCATTTAAAAAGATAATAAAGATAGAAAAGAATAGAGAATGAAAAAAAAAGAGTAACGCAAAAATACAAAGAAGAAAACCTGTTGGAAGAAACGACGATCTTCTACTCTAACGTGTGGAAAGACCACAAGTCAGACAAAAGACGATACACTTAGAAGGTGCAAACATGGCGACCTTTCACGCAGGAATACATCAGAATGAGATTGGCAATCAACTTCTCACAGAATTTCATAGTTTTGGTATGTCATGTAGAAACCTTCACAAAATCAGTTTACATCATCAAATTCACGGATTGTGAATTTGTTTTTTTTTAAGAATAAGTCTTTCTGAATAAGCTCTCAAACAAAATTGCATTTGCGTATTTCCTTAATCGGAATGCAATCTTTTCTGAAGTCAGTGAAAAGTCTTCCATTTTTAGTTTAGTTTAGTTTAGTTTAGTTTAGTTTAGTTTAGTTTAGTCGAAGAATGAACATCATTGTACACTGTTTATCCCACAAGAGCTCTGTTCTCTATATCTTTATTTTCCGGATTTTCTGTCTGGGCTCACTCCTGTAGCCTTACCATCTCCTGAGGTTTCCACAAGTCGTTGCCCGCAGATGCTAGTTACTCGAGACATCCGATGATACTCTCATCATCCGAACACTAGCCAGCACTCTCTGGGACTTGTGGGTTTAAAATCAGAGCTGCTCCTCTCCTAGGCGAACTGCCTGAACAGGCTAACGAGCTTCTTCTAACGGGGTTAGAGTCAGAGTTTACCTTTCCTTAGATCTGCTGCCAACCAAAGCTAATGAGCCCAATCTGCCCGCCCAGTTATACCGCCGGGTACTCGGTCGCGCCCCACAGCACGCTCTGTAAGAAACAGGGGGCCCCTCATGAAGGTGTTGTAGGAGAGGCCGTTGGCATGGAAACTCCTGAACGGCAAACCGAACAGTGAATCTAGCGGCGATCTCTACACCTGGAAAGGAGAGGCTATATCAGACGTTTCAGTTTCCTTTAACGAGCAGGACGTCCAGCCCAGACCTCGCTACCCCGTTTTGTTAATATGCTTCTATTAAACTACATATCCCACGCCTCTAATGATATTTGTGCTTTGTTTTCTGATTGTCCGTGATTCATTGCCGTAAATCAGTACTGGTTTCCTATAGCATCCAAGAACTCTTTCATATATATATTAATAGACAGGCAAGGTAGACAACACGAAAAGCGTAGACCAAGAATTGGTAGGTACGTTGTCTACGTGTATGGGTTGATGCGTGGGTCATTGGGTGGGTTGGTCGAGTTATTCTGGTTGGCGGACGGATGGGCCAAGACAGACAGACGAAGTAGAGCAGGGCATGCTAAGGTTTCGTATCTTGGTTTTCGCCCATGGAAACCTTATCTAGATGGTCCATGGGTTTTATCAGTCCCTGAAGCGGAGGGGCAGGTATGATTGCGTCGTCTGTGTAGTCGAAGACAGTGTACAAATATGACGAGGCAAACAGTTTTGATTGTTTGCGAAACAAACTGTACAGCGATTTCAAAAGCTAAAGACTAAACGATCTAATATGGCAGAAATATGTTTATTTTAGAGCCAGCAACAAAGAAAAAGAAGCAAGGTCAAGTAAGAAGAAATGAAGAATGGAAAAAGAAGAAAGAAGATAAAGAAGAAGAAAGAAAATAAAGAAGAAGAGAGAAAAATAAAGGAGGAGACATGCTGAAAATAATAAAGAAAATACAGAAAAAAATAATGAAAGAGATCAGGAAAGAAAGCAAAAGAAAAAGAAAGAAAAATTAATGGAAAGACATGTATGAAGAAAATGATAAAGAAAATGCAGGAAAACAAAGAAAGCGGTAGAACAAAAAAATAGAGACAAAACATTCAAGAAAGAGCAAGAACAAACATAACAGTGAAAGAAAAAGAACGAAAATGAAAGGAAAGTAAAAAAAAAAGATAAAGATTTATGGAGAAAAGTAAAATGAAACACAAAAAGAAGAAAGAAAATACAGAAAAAAAAAATCAGGAAAAATTAAGAAACAAAAATGAGAAAACGAGAAAATGAGAAAATGAAAGAAAGACAAATTAAGAGAGAAACAAATATTTGAAGGAAACAAAGAAAAAAAAAGAGAAAGAAAAAGTGATACCAAAAACAAACAAAAAATTTAAAAAAGAAAAATGAAAAGACAAAAAATTAAGAAAAAGACAAACAGACAGACAGAACTCTTAAGTTTCCTAATGATCTTTCTCTTTACCACAAACTCACTCTCGCCTTCTCTTTCCTCTCTATCACACACCAGCACTATCAGCGCCTCGTGTGAGGAATTCTCACTTTTTCTTAAACCCATCAACAGTAGAATCAATTACACACACACATCTCAACGAGTATATAAGGAGTCAGCCCAATTACTCTGACCTGGTTCCCCAAAAAGCGAATTCCACGGTAAAAATTACTTATTTTCCACTCCTTATTCAAAGAAAAACAGAAAAAGCTAACATAAAAAAATATAAGGGTAGAACTGATGGAAATAACCGAAGTGTGTATAACAAGCCAGCTACACGAACAGTATCTACACTCTTCGCCAAATTAAGAGAAGCTGAGCACCTATGTTTCTGCCTGGGGTGCAGTGTTCTCGATTCTTAACAGAACAGAGCATATCCTCGTATTAATATGAATTATAAGACACCAGATCTTGTCTAGTTTTGAAACTAAGTTTTTTAGAATGTTTGGGCATTTGCAAATACATATAGGAGTTATCGCAGTGGACATAATTCAGACCGCCACATATTTGCATTGTTCTTTGTAGTGGGTTCATGTAGCGTCCTTCAGAAGCGTCCAACAGTAGCCTTGTTGCTGTTGTTGTTATGGATAGAGCAGCATCTGGGCCTCTGCCCTTCGATCCATTGCCATGTAGTTGTCTCTGAACGTGTTTATCAGCTGTTGTCTAATACCACACAAAGTACTCCATTTATCTGGGCTCGGAAGAAGAAGCCTTTTCCTGAAATCGTTGAGGGTTAAGCAGCCTAAGAGTCGATGCTCAGCGGTTTCATATGGGTGTGTACACATCTGACACTCTGGAGTGTGTTGTAGTTGATTTCTGTTAAGGGTGTGTTGGATTTTCAGTCGGAATATGGTACTCTGATCCGTCCTTGTGAGTTGATTTATACTATCATTTGAACTGGGGCTTACTTTATGTCTATACTGTCATTTGAACTGGGGCTTACTATATATCTATATTGTCATTTGAACTGGGGCTTACTATATATCTATACTGTCCTTTGAACTGGGGCTTACTATATATCTATACTATCATTTGAACTGGGGCTTACTATATGTCTGGAGACCTCCCTTCCAGTGTATCCCGTGGTCCATCTGTTCGGCTAACTTTCTTTATTTTCTGTTCGTATGAGCTGCTTGGCTGTTTGTAAAGTTGTTGCTGCGTGTGTGTGTTCTTGTCTTCATCTCTTGCTAGTCTGTCTGTCTTCTTATTAACAATAGTCTTCGATAGTCCGAATGTCCTCATGAAGTCGTCACATATGGAAACATGGTCAGCACTGACATTACCGAAGAAGATATCCATATTATAATTCAAAATGTCAGTGACATGGTGCGTCAATGTTAGTTTCTCTTAGCGTTGCAAGATGGTTTCTACAAAATTCTGGCAACTGTCAGATCTATTGGCTCATATATGGAGAATAAATAAGATCCTGAAATGACAAGACGTCGCCGGAGTGGGTTGAGCAGCATTCTCGTCTATTAACACGGTCCTGGACGGTTGCAAAGGACTCGATCTACGAGTCCCTCTCACCAATTCCACTTTACTCCCTGCGATGGGCTATGGTGCCGAGACATGGACACAAACAAACTCATGCCAAGTCAGGTCATCCCGTAACCGGTGAAGTCGTTGGGGCACACATGAAAACATCCTCACGACCCCACGCCACCCTTCTGTCTCTAACAAAATCACTAGAGGACAAATTGAGAGGGAACCAGGCCTCTCTTGAAATACGCTTGGCCGAAATAACTGTCCAAAAACAACATATATAAGGTCTCAACAATTCTGACATGAGATGACTGTCCCTGGTGAGGAAGCGGTAATTCATGCAGACAAGGCAAAACATAAATGAGCAGGTCACATGTTGCGACGAAACGATGGTCGATAGAGCAGTCTCTACAGCAGTCTGGTTCCCTCGAGGTAAGAAGAGACCGCGGAGAAGACCTCCAATGCGTTGATCAGTCTCCTTGTTGTACGCCGTAACATCAGAGATGCCTTTAGAGGAGGACTTACAACGCACTGGACTTTCGTGGTCCAAGTCAGGGTCCGCTGGAGACGAAGTTGGGACTCGCAGATACTCTGAGGAATGGGTCATCAAGATCAAGGTAGGTTCTTATAAATTGTGTGGTCGCTTGCTGGAAAACTCCAAAATAACTTTTCATCAAAACTCACAAAAGAGCTTCCTTATCTGAGAACCGACAAATACACTTTCCTTGATGTTAGCCTCAATACGGCTTGGAAAAATTTTACCAGGGAACAAATATCCTGACCAGTTTCGACGCGTGACCTTATCAAAATGTTTCATTAGTCCAAATTTGATGTGGAGAGGAGAGATCACGATCTTTCTGGATTATACAAGTGGGTCATTAGGTAGATTGATTTTCTCCGGTAAAAGTGGTTATCGAATGGGCAAATCCTTCTTTTCGCGTATCCTGTTATGCCTTTCAGGGTCATGTTATGAAGAGATCTTTAGAACCACCCATTCTTTGTGATTCATGCACAGTATTATTTACTGCCTCATTTCTGTAAGCCACATTTTTCGTGGTGTGCCTTTGGTTTTGAATCCGTTGGGGGTGGGGGTGTGTGGGCTGTGTGGTGGTAATCTTGTTACGTGGTCAAACCATTTGTGGGATTCCGTGGCGAAGTGGTTAAGCCGTCGGCCTCGTGATCAGGTGGTGTGGATTCGACTCCGGACTCCGCCGTCTTTTTCACGGGTGCATGATGCGAAGTCCCCTGTATCTCGTAGTCGAACCCTAGTCGTCTTGTCCTTGACTTGCCACTCGGGTCAGGCGGCTCGAGACGAGAGAGTGAGGATAACAAGTAGCGCAGTTAATCCTTACTAGAAATAGCGCTAGCAAAATAAATAATGCCATTATCGTCTACGATGGACGGCGGCCTTTTTTCCTTATTTTTTGTTTGTTTGTTGGTCAAACCATTTTAGTTGCTGTCTTTTGATGTAGTCCAATACTGGTGCTGTTCCCACTAGTCTCCGGATGTCATCATTTCTGGTGATGTCTCTCCTTGTTACACCAAATATTTTTGCAGGAATTTAATTTCTGTTGTTACAATGCATCGTGTTTCCGTTGATTACGTGTCCAGTTTTGATATTAGTAGCAAAGTGTCGGGACAAAAGTCGCGCTGTATAAAGCTCATTTGGTAGTTATTGTCACGTGCGTGCAATTACGTATTGGGGTTAATTGTCCAATTATCTGATTCGCATATTTCCATTTTTGTTGAATTGACTAATCCGTATTCTTGTAACAGAAAGTCATACCACACCTGTAACAGAGAGCCAGAAAAACAACAAAACTGTTTGCAGCCCTTCAATCGAAGTGTTTGTAGTCGATATGTAGTGCTGGATTAGGATCCAGTCAATCAACACCTGAAATCGAGTTTACTGACATTTAGAAATGCATCCTATAGACTTATGAATATTAACTTCTAGACGATTCCATTGTTGCAGCCTTGACACAGAAGCTCGGCTTTAATTTTTGACAATTCCAGATATGTTCTGTTCTGGAGGACTTACAGGTATTGCCCTCTCAGAAAATGATGAAGCTCTCTGTTCAAGGTTTAAGACACTAAGCTCCAAACTTCAAACCTTTAATAGGTGCGTTCTTGACGCTTCCAAGAAAAGTGTCACAAGAGGCTGCAGAAAAGACTGTCAACTCTTCTGGACTCAAAAACGAAAAGTTGCAAAGCGAAATTAGTCAAGTCATCCCGTAACAGGTGAGGTCGTTCGGTCACAGCCCTACGGCACCCCCTTTCTGTCAGCGGCCGCTGCCGGTGCCTCCTCTGGTCGGAGATTGGTCTATTCTTGTATATTTTCCTCCCATCTCTTTTTCGGATGACCTTTTCGTCGTCCCTATTGCACGTTTCCGTGCAGGATCGTATTTGCAAGACCACTTGATCTCGATGCCCCTTCTGCGGGTGTCTGCTCCTTCATTCCCACAAACCCTCGCGTGGCCAGTAGATCCACGCATTTCCGGAGACTGGATGTGGCCATGTCTTCTCATGCTACACCCAGCCTTTCTGGACATTGAGCCATCTGCGTATGCTGTCAAGGATCAGGTGGTAACACAAAGTGCCTAATTATTAGCAAGTTAAGCACCTATTCACTTCTGCAAATGGCTCAGATAAGATCGACGGGACACGTTGTTCGCATGTCATATGAGCGCATCCCTTAGGTCAGGTTATGTCATCCCGTAAACCATGAGGTCTTTGGGGCACACACGAAGACATCCTCACAAAGCCACGCCACCCTTCTACGTCAGCGGCTGCTGCCTGTGACTCTTCTGGTCGGAGATTGATCCATTTTTTTATGTTGTCCTCCCACCTCTTTTTGGGACGGCCTCTTCGTCGTCTGCCTTGCACCTTTCCGTGGAGGATCGTATTTGCAAGACCATTTGATCTCGATATGTGATCGGACCAAGTGAGTTTCCGTCTTTAGACAGTTGCTAAGAGGTCTTCAAAAGGCCCTATTGCTGTTGTAATTCTATCTCATATTTTCTAATTTGTAACTCGATCTTTGTACGTGACGTTTAAAAGTCTTCGGAATCATCTCATCTCCAAGGCCTGTATCCTTCGCTGAAAGTCAGCTGTAACTGTCCATGTTTCACAAGCATAGAGGAATATTGACAAGACCAGTGTACGCATTAATCTGATTTTCGTGGTAGTGCTAACCGTTTATCTTGCCAGATTGTGTTAAGCCGTGCAAGCGCCGCTATTGTCTGTGCTATTCTGGCCAACACCTCACATTTTGATCCTTCATCACTGACAATCGACCCTAGATATTTAAAACGGTCAATCACTTCGAGTTCCTGACCATTAGCTTTTATCCTGCTGTTGAAGCCCTCCACGTTGTTGGTCATTAAGTTTGTCTTTCCAGCGTTCATCTCCATGCCATAGTCAAGAGCTGTTTCATCGAGTCTTCTGACCCATTCAGGGAGTTCTAGCACATCCCTAAGCAGCTGTTATTCTATGAGCTCCCATTAGGCACGCGCTCACTAGAGAAAGGTGGGATGGGAAGGTGTCAGAAGGAACGCTGCAAATGAATTTAACAAGCTTCTATATTTATATCACGTCCTGGGTGTTGCCTGCACAAAACCTTACCCATGGTAAACTAGTATCACCGAAGGTGCTCAGATAGCAGAGAATAACCCCATCGCGGGAGCTCAGCAAAAGCGTGCTGACCGAAGGAAAAACACGCACAACGATTTCACGTCCGTCACCCTACATGTGTGCCGAAAATGTAGCAGGGTTTTCCGTTCCAGGATAGGTCTTTACAACCGTGTGCCCATAATGTGGTAGGGTTTTGCGTTCCAGGATTGCTCTTTACAACCGTGTGCCCATAATGTGGCAGGGTTTTCCGTTCCAGGATTGCTCTTTACAACCGTGTGCCCATAATGTGGCAGGGTTTTGCGTTCCAGGATTGCTCTTTACAACCGTGTGCCCATAATGTGGTAGGGTTTTGCGTTCCAAGATTGCTCTTTACAACCGTGTGCCCATAATGTGGCATGGTTTTCCGTTCCAGGATTTCTCTTTACAACCGTGTGCCCATAATGTGGCAGGGTTTTCCGTTCCAGGATTGCTCTTTACAACCTTCAGACAACACAATTCGCAGCAATAGTATCTTTGTCTACTATGTGCAACTATTATTATTATTATTATTAATACCATTAATCATTACTTTCTGAAATAATAATGGAGTCTCAACGATTATGGATCTCATTAAAGAGGTCAGAGATAGCAGCTTCTGGACATATGCTCCTGTCTCAATTTTCACAGATACTCAGCATTCATTCTAGTAACAATTCTAGATCTCTTATTAGATCATTGAAATAACGGTAATTTGGTTTGCGTTGTGCATTCTATCCAATAACCACGGAATCAGGAAATAGTAATGAAGGTTTTTTAACCAGTGACGTGATCAGAGGACTCCAACACCAGTCACCGGACTGACTAACAGGAGACAGTAGCGTGACATGATCAGATGACTCCAACACCAGTCACCGGACTGACTAACAGAGGACAGTGGCGTGACATGATCGGAGGACTCCAAACACCAGTCATCGGACTGACTAACAGAGGACAGTGGCGTGACATGATCAGATGACTCCAACACCAGTCACCGGACTGACTAACAGAGGACAGTGGCGCGTGACATGATCAGAGGACTCCAAACACCAGTCATCGGACTGACTAACAGAGGACAGTGGCGTGCCATGATCGGAGAACTCTAAACACCAGTCATCGGACTGACTAACAGAGGACAGTGGCGTGACATGATCAGATGACTCCAACACCAGTCACCGGACTGACTAACAGAGGACAGTGGCGCGTGACATGATCAGAGGACTTCAACACCAATAACCGGACTGACTGACAGAGGACAGTGGCGTGACATGATCAGAAGACTTCAACACCAATCTCCAGACTGACTAACAAACGAGAGTGGCGTGACATGATCAGAAAACGTTCAACACCAATCAGCAGACTAACTAAGAGACGAGAGGGGCTGACATGATCAGAAAACTTTCAACACCGATCTCCAAACTGACTGATTAGGACAGTTTGACGGTTGTCCAGTGTTTCATGAACTGTTTCCGAATCATACAGATGCATCGTGCTGTATATGCCTGTTGCAGATGTAGAGAATCAGCTGTCTAAGCCGCTCGACTGTACATCTTCACCAACAGGCGTTGGACAATGGCCGAAATTGGTGGCCGATGTGTTTGACGCGAAGAGTTCAGGTGGAAGTGATTTGTCACAGCCAGTTTATTCGCGGGTGTCTCCGGGGATGCCTGTATATCGTCGTCGTGGCGCCACATCCGGCCTTTCTGTGCACATCTGCTTTCTCGTTTTCAAGAATCAACTCGGTGTTATTTTATAATAAAGAAAAATTACCTCCTTAAATTTAGGGCTACCATTTAATGAACCGGCATTCGTGATGGCTTACTCTACCCGGCGCTGCACATGATAATGATACCCAATCAAAGGCGTCGCTTATAAGTAACCGTCTTGGGTGGTCATGAATAAGCGGGCCTTTCTTTTTTTTCTCAATTTAAAAGATAATTATCTTATCATTTTAAATAATAAATCTGAACCACCACCCCCCCCCCCTCCCTTCCCCGGCCTCTCCCCCCTCCAGCCTCACGAACTCATCTGTCCATCTGAGACATGTCTGTATACAAATGAACAGTGGCGTCGAAAAGTCATTCCAACCCGGAAAATGTAACGAAACATATACACAAAAGTCACGTCTCTCGAGCTTCCACGTAAACGATGCGCCTTGTACCGCCTGATTACCCTTTTGAAATCGTCATTATATTCAGAACGGTCGTTGTTAGAGAATGTACAGATGAGTTCATGGTGGAAAGAGCAAGCAATATACTGTGGTAACACTCGAAGCTAACTTGGGGGGGGGGGGCATGGGGGTTTGCATTTTCCCGTATACTTAAATGATATTTTCAGTTTGGCATAGGAAGGGACAGGGGCGTCACAAGTGGGGAGAGCACAGAATTGAGATTGCTAACACTCAACAGCCAAATTTGCATTTTTTTTCTTTCCATGTTCTTTGAAAGACATGTGAATGTGTTTGTTTTTTTTAAATTTTGTGACAAGTCGGTTTTTTAGCGTTTTGAAGAAACAATTATTGCGATAAAATATCTTATCGTCCATTTTCGGTGAATGAGTATAACAGAACTAGCTACTTGACCACATTGGTCACCTTCGTATGATTGAACTTAAATCACAGTCACGTGAAGTTAAATTCCGCTTGCATGGACTCGTAGTTCATGAAAAGTCATTGCTTACAACCGTATGAATAATCATATTTTACACCCATATAAAGACGTTCAGTTTAAGAATAATCAAAGCTTACACCCGTATGACTAATATCTTACACCCGTATGAATAGTCATAGATTACATATGTGTGAATAATCATAGCTTACTCCCGTATAAATAGACATAGATTACACCCGTAAGAATGGTCATAGATTATACACGTATGAATAGTCAAAGCTTACACCTGTATGAAAAGTCATATCTTACACCCGTATGAATAGTCATAGCTTACACCCCTATGAATAGTCATAGCTTACTTCGCTCCCTCCCGTATGAATAGACTTATAGTTCACAATCATAACAATAGACTAGCTAAATCTCACGTTCGAATAAATCAACATAGTTCACTACCGTATGAATATACTCCTAGTTTGCCCTCGGTATAAAAAGACTCGAAGCTCACACCCGTGTTAATAGACTCATAGCTCACCCATATAATAGACTCATAGCTCACCCATATAATAGACTCATAGCTCACCCATATAATAGACTCACAGCTTACACCCGTATTAATAGACTCATAGCTCACCCATATAATAGACTCATAGCTCACCCATATAATAGACTCATAGCTCACCCATATAATAGACTCACAGCTTACACCCGTATTAATAGACTCATAGCTCACCCATATAATAGACTCAATAGCTCACCCATATAATACTCACAGCTTACACCCGTAATAATAGACTCATAGCTCACCCATATAATAGACTTACAGCTTACACCCGTATTAATAGACTCATAGCTCACCCATATAATAGACTCACAGCTTACACCCATATAATAGACTCATAGCTCACCCATATAATAGACTCATAGCTCACCCATATAATAGACTCACAGCTTACACCCATATAATAGACTTACAGCTCACCCCTATAATAGCCTCACAGCTTACACCCATATAATAGACTCACAGCTTACACCCATATAATAGACTCACAGCTTACACCCATATAATAGACTCATAGCTCACCCATATAATAGACTCACAGCTCACCCATATAAGAGACTCACAGCTTACACCCATAAAATAGACTCATAGCTCACGCTTATAATAGACTCATAGCTTACATCCATACAATAGACTCAGAGCTTACACCCATATAATAGACTCGTAGCTTACACCCATATAATAGACTCGTAGATCACACCAGTATGAATAGACTCACAGCTCACACCCGTATGAATAGACTCACAGCTCACACCCGTATGAATAGACTCACAGCTCACACCCGTATGAATAGACTCACAGCTCACACCCGTATGAATAGACAAACTATCGTTGCTAATGTTAGTTCAAGTTGACAACGGAATGCATCTTATATCGCTCGCCATGCTGATCAAGGTCGATCTAGGTTGTCCTGGCTGTAATGTAAAACAATCTCTTGATGCTTCCCGCTTACACGATCCCATCTCGCTGTCCAGACTACTGTAAACGAGCCTGCTGCGAAGAGCACTACTTGAACTTGCCTTATGAATCTTGGTCATGATATTTCACATGCCCTATACCTTAAACTCCCAATTCACACTTCTGTTAAACCAAATTTGGATTACATAAACACTGTTGTTTTTTTTAAAACTAATGTCTATGATTCGCTATTTTATGAATAGAATAGTTATATTAGTTTTTAAAATTAGTAAGATATTTAAACCATAACTTAATTATAGAATTTGTGAACAAGCCAATATTTACATAATGCTCATTGCAATCATTAGATACACTTCCGGCCATGTCTACGGCTGAATAGGAAAGAGACAGATAAACAGCGAGACGAACAAGTTAATGAAATTCTTTTCTGGAGGTGGCATTAATACATACAAGAAGAAGAAGTTAGTTGCTCATTACAAGCAGTGATGGCGACACCGTCAGACTGGTCAGACTATGTTAGTCAGGGTCAGGCAAAACATACTGGTCAGACATGTTAGTCAGGGCCAGGCAAAACATACTGGTCAGACATGTTAGTCAGGGCCAGGCAAAATATACTGGTCAGACATGTTAGTCAGGGCCAGGCAAAACATACTGGTCAGACATGTTAGTCAGGGCCAGGCAAAATATACTGGTCAGACATGCCAGCCAGGCAAAACTTACTGGTCAGACATGCCAGCCAGGGCCAGGCAAAACATACTGGTCAGGCATGTTAGTCAGGGCCAGGCAAAACATACTGGTGAGGCATGTTAGTCAGGGCCAGGCAAAACATACTGGTTAGGCATGTTGGTCAGGGCCAGGCAAAACATACTGGTCAGGCATGTTAGTCAGAGCCAGGCAAAACATACTGGTCAGGCATGTTAGTCAGGGTCAGGCAAAACATACTGGCTAAAACCCTCACCTCGGCTTCCTAGAGCACTCCCTAGAAAAGGCTATTTTCATGGCAGTCTGGCTAACGAGGTGAGGGATAGATGTGATCCCCGTAATAGTGAGCGACACGCAGATGAAGCCAATCATAGCACAACCGCCTGGAGAACCGCAATTCACCTTCATCAGCACGCTCGGAATGTGAGGTAAGCTACTGTAACCCGCCACTCAACGTCCTTTTCAGGGCGCTCACAAGAGTAAACCTACTTAGTGTTGGCATTTGAAACAATAACAAGTAGGGAGTCTTGGACCAAAAGCTGCAAATATCGCTGTCTATCTGTAAACTACGACTCAGATTCCGTTCTCCGGACTACATCCTGCTACTTGCAAATCCCTATTCATGGCTTTGTAAAGGCAGATTAAGAACGAACGGGAAAAAGGAAGAAATAAATCAGGCTTTATTTAAAGCAAAAAAGTGTGTGGCGGCCACAGACAAACGTCTACAATGTTTTTATTTCTTTCGTATTAAATGTAAAGATTGTCTTCAACCAGGAACTCACTTTAAAGACATATTTCACACATCAGCAACCACCCACGACAGGCCATACTGACCTCATGCATTACATGAACATTGCAGCTATCTGTTACATAATCAGTCGGTGTTGTCTTGTGAACTGTCTGCCAGACACAGTTACATCGGGTGCATTGCTTCTGTACTCTCTGTTGGGATGTTATCCATTTTTATACAAGGGGTTGGAAATCTGGCTTGCCAGAGAGACCGACATTTTGCTGACTGTGGAGTTGCATCCTTTTCTTCATCTACTTCTTCTTCTTATTCGTTCGTTCGTTCGTTCTCAATCGCCCGCTACCAAGGCCTGAACAGGGTTTTGTTGAAAGTAGCAGGATGTAGACCGGAGTATTCCTCATCGCCGTCTTCTTTTTCTTCTCTATCTCCATCTTGTTCTACTCCATCTCCGTCTTGTCCTTCCCCATCTCCGTCTTGTCCTTCCCCATCTCCATCTAGTTCTACTCCATCTCCGTCTTGTCCTTCCCCATCTCCGTCTTGTTCTTCCCCATCTCTGTCTTGTTCTTCCCCATCTCTGTCTTGTCCTTCCCCATCTCCGTCTTGTCCTTCCCCATCTCCGTCTTGTCCTTCCCCATCTCCGTCTTGTCCTTCCCCATCTCTGTCTTGTTCTTCTCCAGCGCCGTCTTGTTTGTCTTCATCTTTCTCATTTTCATCATATTCGTCATCATCTTCATCGTCACATTCGTTATCATCTTCTTATTCATCCTCTTCTTCTTAATCATCATCATGTTCCTCATCAAATTCAACACCATCTCTTCCTCTTCTTATTCTTCATTATCATGTTCTTCATCTCAATAATCATTTTCAGCTTCATAATCATCTTCTTTATAATCTGCATTATCTTCTTATTCATCATCTTCTTCTTCTTAATCATCATAATCAGCATCATCATCTTCATCAGCAGCATCATCATCTTCATCAGCACCATCATCATCTTCATCAGCACCATCATCATCTTTATCAGCACCATCATCTTTATCTTTTCCATCATCATCAACCTCATCATCTTCATCAATCTCAACCACTTCATCTTTTCCATCATCTTCATCAGCATCTCCATCATCTTCATATTTGTCGTCATCTTCATCTCCATCATCATCATTTTTTTCGTGATCTTCATCATCATCTTCATCATCTTGTACTTCTTATTCTGCGTTTCTATTGAAAAGAATATTCGACGCGGTATCGTATTTTATTTTACAGCGAGGCTGCGATATTTGCCCCCTTTCGGCATGATACTTCCGGTTTCAGCTAACATTTTATCACAAAGTTTCCCTATTCTCTTAACCAGACTATACGTGTGCAGCCTGTTTTCAGGGTTCCCCCGCTTTGCGACGAAATGTGATCTTGCGCTGCTCTGTTCCGCACAGCCTGATGCGAGCAGCCAGCAATGGGGTCGCTCGCTCTTGTCAGATAATTCACCTCGCTGCATATTCAGTATCTGTCAAAGTTTAGGTTGCAGACCGAAGTGCTCGCATTTCAGAGCAGGGGTACTGGAAATACGGCGGTGCTAGAATAAGCACAATCAAACAGCCACCAGGACCAGAAACCGCATAGACCTGCGGAAGGAAGGGGTCAGTATATTACCAGCACATGGGGAGATGAAGTGGGCTATTGGTTAAGTAACATGGCTTAGAACCAGAAGGTGCTGGGTTCGATCCCCATCACAGCACCGGCTGTTACTCCTAGGAAGCAAACCCTTACAAAATGCAGGAGGAAGCAGACCCTTACATAAAAATGCATGCTGAAGTCGGATGCACTAGGCCGACAGGCGCAAAATGAAAACCACAGTGCAACGCACACCGCCTTGGGGATTAGAGAAATAAGGCGAACGCCAAAATAAAAAAGAAATATCAATGAAATAACTCAAGTATTGAATAGGAAAAGCATCAAGGTTTCGAACCCGAAAGGCAAGACCACGCAGAACTTGGTGCGGATTTGTGTCCCAAGGGAGATCGTTTTAGTACTCCACACACGTCGGAGCTAGAGCATAGCAGACGATGCTAGTCCTAGCAGTCTTGACATATCGGGACCGCTGCGCCAATCGGATGATATCATGCTACCGAGATAGATGACTTCGTTGGTGCCCTCCGCAGTGTGACCTTAAGTTTCCATGCCCTGTTGGGAATGAGGTTCTGAACGTTGGTCTTAGCCAAGCATCTAAAAGTGAAGTAACCCATAGCATAACTGCCGTAGGGGTGTGAGGTGTTAGCGATCTCACACTTCACAGACTCGGCTATATGAGGGTGGTAGCCATCTCCTCTCCCTCGCCGCTTTTACTTCTTGGACCGAACCGGTGCCCATTTAAGGCTGGGTCGACCCGGGATCCGTTGCGGTCTGAAAAAAACATTTCCGTCTCAACTGGGGAATGAACCCAGGACCACTCAGAGGCGAAGCCAGCGTGATAACCACTGCGCTAACGAAGACATGTCTATTTTATGACGTAGTTAAATGACTCTGAAACACCCCGCCCCCTCTCCATCTTGCTGCGAGTTTCTTATTCAAGGAGGGCAGAATGTTGATGGCTGGTCCCTGACACATGTGTGCTCTGAGATACTCCTTAAGAGGGGGCAAACAGGTGAGCATCACTCGGAGCTAATGTGGTGCTGTGAGACCAATGCAATTAGTCAATGTGAAAAAAACATTAAAACAAACTTGTAAAAGTTGATTAAGGTTGAGTTTAATCCAAATTTAAAAATGGGTATGGTCAGATACTGCACCGAGACGAGATTACAAACAAAACCTACGTTACGACCAATAGGCCTTCAGCAAAGACAACAATACTGAACTAACAAATCAACATATAAGAAAAAATGGTCAACTCATCTGTTTCTGATAGTAGACCCAGTCTGTCTAAGCGACCGGTTGGGCCCTATGCTTGATTGAAACTCAATTATTCATAAGCTCCCACAGTTCTGACGGCCGTATGAGGTCTCGCGTTGTCGTGTTGGAAAAGGACACCTCTTTGGTCAATATTTACTTGTTTCGACCACCCATTGACGGAAAACTATATAAATTGATGTGATCCTTGGTGATTCTGTCCCAAAAATATTTTCTTATACCAGTAGCAATCGCGACTTCGCGTACATTAACTCGCGTACATTAACTCGCGTACATTAACTCGCGCACATTAACTCGCGTACATTAACTCGCGGACTGCTATTAATAACCTTTTCAACACAGTGTATGGCTTCACCCGTAGTACCACTTCTCGGTCAACTTTCATGAGGCTTTCTCGATGGATTCACGACCTTCACAAAAAGGTTTATACCAAACATCGATGAACGCGCTAAAATATGTTCTCCAAACACGACAGTCGATGATTAATTTCAGAAGGTTCTGAACCTTCTTTCACCAGAAATTATACAGCACGCTGTTCCTGCACTGGTGGGGTCAACGGGTTTGGCGCCATTTTGAGAAACAATGCGTGGGAAAACATCAGATACTTGCTCATTCCACTAACAGGTGTCAGACATATAGTGTTCACTATAAAAATTACTATACTTAACTCTTTTAGGACGAAAAGCCACTGTCAGGGGCCGAGAACTTTAAGACGATACTTTTTATGATACATATATTTTTTTTTACAAACGACAACAGATATTAGCAGCTTATAGTGGGTATTCCGTGGCGAAGTCGGCCTCATGATCAGGTGGTGTGGGTTCGATTCCGGACTCCGCCGTCTTTTTCACGGGTGCTTGATGCGGAGTCCCCTTCATCTCGTAGTCGCCCCCTAGTCCTTGACTTGCCACTGGGGTCGGGGGGTTCGAGACGAGAGAGAGAGGATAAAATGTAGAACAGTTAATCGTTATTAAACATAGCGCTAGCAAAACTAATTATGCCTTCATCGTCTACAATGGACGGCGGTCTTTGCATTGATATCGAGTAAATCTGACAAATCTATTTTTTTCCGTACAGTTTGTTTTTTGGTTAAATTTTTCTTACTTTGTAATAATTGATACTATATGAATATTAGAGGTATGGAACATACGCTGCACAATACAAGGGCATTTCATTGCGTTCGGAAAAAGTTAATAAATTCAGTTTTGGGATTACCCAACCACAATCAGGATATGTTCTAAGCGTAAAACAGAAGAGAGTGGAAACGAAGATAGGACCCAGAGTGATGCATCTATCTCTGAGAAAGGGTCGTCCAGTCATGCTTCGTAATTAGTGATGTGAATTAAGGTAGCCAAACACCTGGTCATATAATTAGTGATGTGAATTTAGGTAGCCAAACACTTGGTCATATAATTAGTGATGCGCATTAAGGTAGCCAAACGCCTGATCATATAATTAGATCATTAGTGACCTACATTAAGGTAGCCAAACGCCTGGTCATATAATTAGATAATTAGTCACGCACATTAAGGTAGCCAAACGCCTGGTCATATAATTAGATACTTAGTGACGCACATTAAGGTAGCCAAACGCCTGGTCATATAATTAGATACTTAGTGACGCACATTAAGGTAGCCAAACACATGTTCATTTAATAAGGGACGCGTATTAAGAACAAGGGGAAGACGATGTGGTGGGAGGGGGGGCGAAGATGGGGTGGGTGGAGGATGTGGTGGGAGAGGGGGGGGGGCAACAGCCGCACAAAGAATCAGAACAACTACAACAAAAAAGAATAAATGTAAGAAAAGGTTAGGAATGAAGAAGAAAAAGAACGAGATGAAGATAAAAGACAAGATGAAAGAAAATGAATAAGATTTTCTTTTTAAAGAATAGGAAAAAGAAGAAGAGAAGCAAGAAGAAGAAGTAGCAAAAAATTAGAAAGAGAAGAAGAAAAACAAGAAGAAGAAGAAAAGCAAGAAGAAGAAGAAGAAAAGCAAGAAGAAGAGAAGCAAGAAGAAGAGAAGCAAGAAGAAGAGAAGCAAGAAGAAGAGAAGCAAGAAGAAGAGAAGCAAGAAGAAGAAGAAGAAAAGCAAGAAGAAGAGAAGCAAGAAGAAGAGAAGCAAGAAGAAGAGAAGCAAGAAGAAGAGAAGCAAGAAGAAGAGAAGCAAGAAGAAGAGAAGCAAGAAGAAGAAGAAGAAAAGCAAGATGAAGAAGAAGAAAAGCAAGAAGAAAAGTAGCAACAAATTAGAAGGAGAAGAAGAAAGACAAGAAGAAGAAGAAAAACACGAAGACGAAGAAGAAAAGCAAGAAAAGCAAGAAGAAAAACAAGAAGAAGAAGAAGAAAAACAAGAATGAGTTTAAGAATAAGTTAAAAATAATAAGAATATTCATTATTTAAAACAGAAGATGATCATGATAAAGAATGACAGCTTATCAAGCACAGAATGTTATTTTGGACTCCTCATGGCGGGTGTGCCATCTTGATCCTATGGCATCAGATTTGAGAATAACTCCCAGATAATGGCGGATTCATGAGTCTGTGGATGGCAAACCTGTCATAGCAATACGATTTAAACAGAGACATTATTTCTCTTTCCGATTCCAATCAAATCTGATCAAACACTCCGATATGAATTTTATTTCCTGTATTTTTTTCAAGAATTTTTAGCATACCTACCGCGCTTTTTGTGTTTTGTTCTGCGTATTAGTTGGGTGCACATACTCAAATGTTGGAGGTTTAATTTGTTTGGCATCACCTTAAACAGAGTAATTAGTCGCCTCTCACGACTTTTTCCAAGAGACTGTGTGGTCTAGTGATAAAGCAGAGGTGAAGCGTCCGTTTCACAATCCCAACGCACCTAGTTCGAATCACGATCGTGTTCAGTTTGGCAGAAATGTGTCTTTTTTTGCTGCTCCACGTATGGAATGTAAAGGCAAACTTATGACAACCAAATAGGTTGGCGGTTGTACGAAGGGACGTTCTGCAAAGGACATGTTACTAATTTTTATCAAAGAGCAGCCGATTATGAGTAAACAAAATGGAGACAGAAGCACAGCAGCCGGACTAAAGTAGTAATACCAACAACCCTGCTCAAGCCTTGCCCGCTGATCAGAAAAGAGATGGCCAAGACCAACCCCAGAACAAACAGCCCAGACCGCGACAGCGCCAACACGAACACGCGGCGGAGGGGGGGGGGGGTGACTTCAGGGGGCATCATTATCTTCCGACTCAATAGTTTCCTCAGCAGACCGTTGAAAACATGGCAGGTGTGATACGGGATACGACAAGAGTGGATCATCGAGCGGTGATTCGAAGAAAACTGAGATCATGAGAATATCTGGACAAGCAGAACAAACAAATATCATCCTTGGAAAGCAACAAATGAAACAGGTAAACGATTTCACATACTCAAGGAGCACGCTATCAGCAGATGAAAGAATTACAGAGAAGGTTCAATAAAGATGCAATAAGGCAAATCAGACCATATGACAATTAACGCCAATACGTAATTGGCAAGCACGGACAAACTACAAAAAAAGATTTATACAACACGATTGTCGTCCCTACGTCATGCTACCAACGTCAAAACTGGACGCTAACGACAATTGAAAAACGACAAATCGCAGCAGCAGAAATGCAATGCCTACGGACAAAATTGGATGTAACAAGGAGAGAGATGATCAGAAACGATGACACTAGGAGACTGGTGGGAACAACACCAGTATTAGACTACAGGAAAAGACAGCAACTAAAAAGGTTTAAGAAAACTACAGCAACACAACATCCCCCAACAAGCAATGATATTTAGATACAACGATTCAAGGCCGAGGGTCGACCCCGAGGTGGCTTACGGAAAAATCTAAGCAGCTGAATGTCACTATGCATGAGTGTGTGCACAGAATGCCTCGTTCTAGAGATCTCTTCATAACCTGACGCTGAAATGCAAAAAAGAAATTGCGAGACGAACAAGAACAAGCAGAGGAAGACTACTGCACAAATTGGAGACACATCCACAAGCAATAAGAACGCGATAAAACATGAATTAGCAACAACATAAATGACAAACATCGATGTGTGAAAGTGTACCAGCAGATAGCGAAACGTGGTTTACATGCTGTGTTCTCGACCGAATCCTGAACGGCGGTACGGATAGATTATATCAGATTCAGTATAGATTATATCAGAATAAATTATATCAGACTAAGTATAGATTATATCAGACGCAGTATAGGTTACATCAGATTCAGGATAGATTATATCAGTATAGATTATATCAGTATAGATAAAAATCAGTATAGATTATATCAGACTCAATCTAGATTATATCAGTCTAGATTATATCAGACTCAGTATAGATTACATCAGACGCAGTATAAATTAGATCAGACTCAGTATAAATCAGATCAGACTGGGTATATATTATATCACTCAGTATAGATTATATCAGACTCAGTATAGATTATATCAGACAGTATAGATTATTTCAATCTCAGTATAGATTATATCAGAGACAGTACATATTATATTACTCAGTATCAATTATATTAGACTCAGTATAAATTATATTATACTCAGTATAAATTATATTAGACTCAGTATAAATTATATAAGTATATAAGTATAGATTATAGACTTAGTATAGATTATATCAGACTTAGTATAGATTATATCAGTATAGATTATACCAGTATAGATTATATCAGTATAGATTATATCAGACTCAGTATTCATTATATCAGACTCAGTATTCATTATATCAGACTCTGTTTAGATTATATCAGATTCAGTATAGATTATATCAGACTTAAACAATTCGCTCGTTAAACGATAACACATGTAATCTAAAGCAAGTCAGTAAATAGGTCACAAGAAGTCATTTAAAAACTGAATGATACGAATTTGAAAAAAGGGAGTAAGATAGGGATGGACCCAGTGGTCTGGAGGTAAGGTATTAAGCCTATAGTGATGGAGATCGCGGATTCAAATCATATTGGATACTGAGATTTTTTCATGTGGATCATACGGTAAATATTTTCTCTGATCACTGAGTAGTGAGATCAGGCACCCGTGTTCAGTGGCGCGCGCGTTAAAAATACCTTAGCAGTTGGAAAACGAAAAGAGTAGGCATGATAGAGAGATAGAGAGAGAAAGAGATATAGAGATAGAAAGACAGAGATAGATATAGAGACAGAGATAGATAGATATATAGAGATAATATAGAGAGAGATAAAGAGAGAGATACATACAGACAGACAGATAAATATGCATCTTCTCTCCTTATCTATACAACATATATGCGGAATGTATAATGAGAAATGTTAGAGAAGACGAGAACATTGAAAGTTTCGACCCATTTACGATTGGCGGGTACAAGATTCCAGAGTTACGATACGTAGATGACACAGTGATACTATCAAGAAGTGCAGAAGGGCTAAAGCAGCTAATTTCAGCTGTAAATAGACACAGTAAAGATCAAAACCTGTTTATAAACATAAATGAAACAAAGATATGTCCACCGACAAAACACAATGTCAGCATAAATTTACAGTTGGTGGTGAGGAAATAGATCAGGTCACACATTTTGAATATCTGGTTTCCAGAATGGACAAAAATAGCGACTACTCGACAGAAATCAGAAGAAGACTAGCCCTGGCCATGCAGAGACAACAACCTGAAGAAATTATGGCAGGGCACCAACAAAACAATAAAAGTAAAAGTCTTGAAAGCCTGTGTTTTTCCTGTGGCAACTTATGACTGCGAATCATGGACGATTACCAAAACTTCAGGACAAAGAATTGAATCCTTCGAGTCAAAATGTTACAGAAAGATCCTCAGAATGCCCTGGACAGAGACAAAACAAATGTAGACATTCGGCAAGAGTTGAGCATAGAGGAGAACTGGTTTATCAATTCCATTTTGGTTAGAAAATGCAAATACTTTGGTCACATCAAGAGACACAACAGTCTTGAGAGAACAGTGATGGAAGGTATGGTGCCAGGTAAAAGAGGCACGGGAAGACCGAGAAGACGATGGCACAAAGATATCCAGAAATGTCTGGGTATGACTGTGGCAGAGGCTGGAATTTTGGCAAGGGAACGAGTTTCTTACAGACAGGCTATGATGGGAGTGACATTATATAAACGGCTAGCTACATGATGATAACAAACTCGAAAACCATTTCTTCTTGCCCTGATATTGTGGTTTACTTCAACGCAATATTCGCCAAAGCGGATACACATATCCCCATTACACAGATCATCTTCGACGTTAGTCCGGCAAATATGTCGTGCACGAGGAAGCCAACAATGTTCTGTACGCGGCCCAATTTATTGCAACGATGTACCAATGCGGGCTTGATGGATCAATCCATTCTCTAGGAAAAGGACTCTACACCTTTACGCTGTACGCAGTACTCCAAGCTATGTCTAATGATTTATAAATTGTGACTATCACGTGACCCTTAAGTGAAATAGGGTATGGGTGAAAGTGTTTTACCTGACTTTAATGTGGAGTAGGGTATCGGTAAAAGTGTTTTACCTGACTCTAGTATCAGGTAGGGTCTTGGTCAGTGTATATTTCGTACCCTAATGTGAGGTAGGGTATGGCTGAAAGTGTTTTACCTGACCCTTGTCTGAGATTGGGTATATGTTTAAGCGTTTTACTTGACCCTAATGTGAGATAGGGTATGTGCGAAAGCGTTTTACTTGACCTTAATGTGAGATAGGGTATGGGTGAAAGCGTTTTACCTGACTCTAATGCCAGGTAGGGTATGTGCGAAAGCGTTTTACTTGACCTTAATGTGAGGTAGGGTATGGGTGAAAGCGTTTTACCTGACTAAGATGAGGTGGGGTCTTGGTCAGTATGGTTTACCTGTCTTTAATGTAAGGTATGGTCTTGATCAGTGTGTTTTACCTGGCAAAGATGGCACCATAACTGGCTGCGAGTCTACATTTCTCTACTGTTTTGGATCATTATGGATGCCGCTAGACCACGGATTTGCCTGGAATTCACATTAGTCGACGACTTACACTTGTGTTCACGGAAACGTGGTGTTGTTTTCCGTCTGGACTTATTTCGGTTTTTTTTTGGTGATTTCTTCCATCCGTTTATCCTGGTATGGACGCCGGCTGAATGGCACTACGCTTATACCTGTGTCGTATTTCACGGGTTAGTTCTGCCAGTTTACCTTCACGAATTTGGCGTGTGGGAATTTTAGATGCTACTATGATGAGCTGAATACAGCTGGGGAGAGATGCCAGACTCACTCACACGCTGAGTGCTGTCCATACGACCTCCTGTGGTTATCGAAAAGGCACGACAAACACCGTTAGATGCCATCCCACCTTTCTACCCTGCGGGTTACATGTTTACGGAAAGGCTTCGGTGGTAACCCTGAGGCAAAATCTGCATCCTATGCTATCTCCAGTCGTCTCGATGAATGTCTTGCCACTGGCAAAAGGTGGCTTAGGCTCTGTGAGTGAGGTTGACAAAAGGCGCAGTTTCTTCCTCACTTTAATACAAATCACCGCGCAAGTCACCCATTTCAGCGGACACAGCAAGAGATACGACTGTCCAAACGACTGAACAAAGAGAGTGGTCTTCATCACTTGTGATGGACAACTATAAATAGGAGGTAGGGTCTTGGTCAATGTGTTTTATCTGTCTTTAATGTGAGGTAGGGGTTTGTTCAGCGTGTTTTACCTGTCGTTAATGCGAGGTCGGATCTTGATCAATGTGTTTTACCTGTCTTTAATGTCAGGTAGGGGTTTGTTCAGCGTGTTTTACCTGTCTTTAATCAGAGGTAGGGGTTTGTTCAGTGTGTTTTACATGTCTTTAATATGAGGTAGGGTCTTGGTCAGTGTGTTTTACCTGTCTTTAATATGAGGTAGGGGTTTGTTCAGTGTGTTTTACCTGTCTTTAATCAGAGGTACGGGTTTGTTCACTGTGTTTTACCTGTCTTTAATATGAGGTAAGGGTTTGTTCAGTGTGATTTACCTGTCTTTAATCAGAGGTACGGGTTTGTTCAGTGTGTTTTACCTGTCTTTAATATGAGGTAGGGGTTTGTTCACTGTGTTTTACCTGTCTTTAATATGAGGTAGGGGTTTGTTCAGTGTGATTTACCTGTCTTTAATATGAGGTAGGGGTTTGTTCACTGTGTTTTACCTGTCTTTAATATGAGGTACGGGTTTGTTCAGTGTGTTTTACCTGTCTTTAATATGAGGTAGGGGTTTATTCAGTGTGATTTAAATGTCTTTAATATGAGGTAGGGGTTTGTTCAGTGTGATTTACCTGTCTTTAATCAGAGGTACGGGTTTGTTCACTGTGTTTTACCTGTCTTTAATATGAGGTAGGGGTTTGTTCAGTGTGATTTACCTGTCTTTAATGTGAGGTAGGGTCTTAATCAAAGCATTTTACCCTACCCTGAGGTTGGTATATTATTGTTCTGTGATTATTAGCTGACGTGAATTATGGCATTTGTCAGTGTTCTTCCCATACACCTGATCTAAGGTATGGTTTCAGCAAGTACCTTTCCCTTGATGTTTTTATTATTGAAAGTTGATCCAATGTTTCTAGCTTTTTTTCCCTTATGTTATTTCTTATGGGAAGGTCATTAAATTGTACTATCAATTACTTTCACTCCGCTCTCTCTATCTCACAGATAAAATATATGTTTTCAATGATACACCAATAGCCAAGTCAGATAATTTAGTTCAGTTTTTTTTACAGTGTCCATTACGTTGTCATTACGTACTTATAATTTTGTACTTGTTTTCACAAAGCTTTAAGACTTTGCTTGCTGTGTTAAAGTTGGTTTCAAGCCATGCACAAAAGCTGTCATTACAATCTCCTGCTTACAGTGTCTTATTGCAAAGTATGACACTTATTGGTGTCATGTCACTAATGTGCATACAACCTTTTGAGCTCTGTGCATGTATTATTGTTAGGCCTACCGGCTGAATGTCTTTTGTTATAAGTAAACTACCAATGTTTACTACTGTGAACTAATCCAAATCAATTATTTTAAACTTCGTGCGCGTTGTTTATGCTACCTTGCGCCGCTTTCTCCCTCTCTGTAGTTCCTAATGGACGAGTGACTTAGTTTGCAACGCCTTCGATTAGGTTTGACAAAATTTCTTATATTGCAAACACCGTCTTCTTCGACCAACTGATGCCATGTTTCTAGTCCGGTGAGGTTCAAGAAGGGAACCAAGTTTTGGGTTTTTGCCGGTTCCCCACAGCTTTTCGAGCATAGTCGCTCCCCGGGGCAGTACTTTCTCTCTTTGGTCCGTGTCAGTGAAGCAGTACTGTAGAATATGTTCTGGTGTTTTCTTGTGTGCTCCGCAATGGGGTGGCGTCTCTGAGACCTTTTCTATGGAGGTGTGTCTACAATCTGCACAGTCTCGTTCTAAGCCTGAAGATATTGTCCGCTTATCTCTGCCAAGGGGCGTTTAAATCAAACTTGGACTTTTTAGAGATGTAAATGAAAAACAGATTGCAAAGTAGTCAATATGCCATTAATTTGTCGATGTAACCTCCTGCATAGTTCATGCATTATCCCAGCGTTTATGTAATTCTTGACAAGCTTCAGCGTAGAAAGATTTGTCGGTATGTCTAAACCAATTAAGGAAAGCCGAGTTAACTTCGTTATTAGGGCTGAAATGCTGAACTCTGAGGAGTTCCTTCAAAGATCCTAACAGATGGAAATCGCTTGGAGCGAGACATGAAATAAAATACAACATAGGATTGATGTCTCAAAAACAGATTTAGTCCTACAGTGGATTCCGGCCCACTGTGGGATCCCTGGAAACCAGAAGACAGATGAGCTCGCAAAAGCCGGATGTGGCGACAAGCAGATTACCCTTCCACAGAGCTATAAAAAAGTGAAGACACTCATCAAACGATCCATGAGGACAGAATGAAGAGAACAGCACAAAGAATACAAACCAGAAAATGACAGCATATACAGACTTGGCAGAGATGGGCAGACAAAGATCTTCAGACTCAGAACGGGACATTGTAGACGCAAGGCCCACCTCCACAGAATGGGTTTCAGAGACACTACCACGTGCGATTGTGGAGCACCCAAGCAAACAGCAGAACATATTCTGCAAGAATGCTCTACCTATGCAGACCAAAGAGCGGCAGTCTGGTCTGGGGAAGAGACCATGCTCGAAAAGCTGTGGGGGACCTCCCAAGATCCGACACGGACAGTCTCCTCCGTGAACCTCACCGGAAAAGAAGCATATAATCAGCTGATCAACAAAGAAGAATAAGCTTGGAGCGAGGTCTGGACTGCAGGGTGGATGAGGCAATACATCACAGCCGAGTTGCTGCAGATGCCACATAGTGTGCTGACCCATATAAATTGAAGTATTATCTTTCAGGAGCAAGACGACCTTTGTGATCAAACCAGGCTTTTTCCGCAGACGGTTATGCACACCTCTCAAAATGCGTATGTACCGTTCACTGTCGATAGTGGCACTACGTGTTGATTATCAACAGCTGGGATAAGGCGTTCCACAATCTGGATATTCGCATGAATGACTGTGGTGGGTTGAGACAAAACCACGGCATTGATCATCACTCCCGGATATACGGCATTCTCTAAAACGTTTACACCATACACATGTCTTACTGTGACTGTCTCATCCCCGTAGTGTGATTGCAGTCTTTTGTAAATTTCCGCAGGTTTCCCGCCTTCTTTCACAAGAAACTTCATCACAACACGCTGTTCCATGCAAGCATTAACATTGCTGTCCGCCATTGTTATGGCAAGTGGGTCACCTACCAATAATAGGACACAAGTGCCCCTAATTAATGATAGTAGTTCCAGCACGCTGTTTGTCATTCTGGTAGAACTAGAACAAATAGTCCCGGTTTGATTTGAACGTCCCTCGTATGTCTTCGATTTTTTTCCGGCTTGTAGTATTTATGCTGGTCTCCGGTACCTGCTTTGGGGCCTTGGTGTGGCGGTTGGCGGTAAATTGACATAGTTTCTGTTTAATCAAAGGTGATCTTCATAATTGTAGAAAAATACATGGTGATGCAAAATGACGTATATGCTTTCTTCATTTTATTGCACGAATGCTTGATTCATTGATTGCAAGAATGATTGATTCATTGATTGCAGGAATGATTGATTCATTGATTGCAAGAATGCTTGATTCATTGATTGCACGAAAGCGTTTGATAACGTGAAGCATGAACAGTTGATAAGACGTCTGGAGGATATCAATCTGAACCGTAAATATATCAAACTTATCACAAACTTGTATTGGGATCAATCAGTACGTTTGAGAACCACAGAGCAGGCGTCAAGTATTTTAAACGGGGCTAGACAGGGGTGTGTGCTCTCCCTATGCATGTTTAATGTATCACACAGAACTGATTTAAAAAGACATAGATCACATGCCTGGATTGAATATAGGAGGACGTAGCATCAATAATATCATACAATGTTAATGGCAGAGAATCCAGTACATCTGCAGAACTTATTGGATAAGATATCCAGCAACAGCCAGCAATATGGGTTGGAAATCAACATCAGATAGACTAAAGTTATAGTGTTCAAAAAAGCTTTCATCCACATAAATGGATAAATTCTGGAACAAGACATGCTATGTATATATCCGCCAACTCATGTCAGCTGATGGGAAATACGAAAGGGAGATCATTAAAAGAATTGCAATGGATAACAATGGATTTAACAGCATGAGAGAACGTAAAAATGAGAATCATTAAATGCTACGTGCATTTAGTTTTATTGTATTGAGTAGAAACCTGACCTTGACAAAGGAAATGGAGAAGTGTATTGAGGCCTTTGAAATGTAGGTATTCAGAAAACTTAACGTTTCTTGGAAAGACCGGAAAACCAATAATGAGGTTCTGGAACAACTCAAGGGGGAAGATGCACTTCTGAAGTAAACAACAATTTCTTAAAATTAATTATTTTGGTCATGTCAAGCGCCATGTCTATTTTGGCAAGAGAGTCAAACGGCAACAGTCACACAGATGGACAGCCAACATCAGGATGTGGTTGGGGACACAGTTTGACTGCTTGTATCAGTCTAGCGGGAGACAACGACAGATGGAGATCGATTACCGTAAACTCCCGTTGGTGAGACGACACTTGATGATTATGATGATGATGATAAAGATGATGATGAAGATGATGATGACAGTCTGAATCGAGAAGGTCAGGTCTTGTTAAAACTCCTATTGATTATTAAATGACAAATTCGAGAAAGCGGATGTGCCACAGCTGAACACTACAGACACCGCACACCAACTTAACCAAAATAAATTGGCACAATATATTTTGCACTCAAAGAATACAAAGCAGAAATACAATAGAGGCAGGATCACACATAAGATTCAACACATACACATGGCCGTATAAAAGCTGTCTGGAAATTATTGACACCTGCCAGATACTCAATAAAAGCAGGTCATTGTTTGGGAGGCCATAAATATTTAAACTATTTATTGTTTCACGAAAATTTCTGTGTCGTGTCGGGTAATTTTATTAAGTTAATTCCAAACAGGAACGTCTGGCCGACTCGTTTCGTTGCTTGTCTGCTGTCAGGGACGGGGGCGGATTCGATGTATGGTTCTTGTTATTTTTGTTGAATGCGGGGGGAAGAGGTTGACCAAGCGTTAGGGTGAGTGATTCAGAGCTACCGAGACCTTTCTTTTCCACCATGTGGTGATCCTGGATACCAGGCTGCAACAGGGGGTCTATGTAGCGAAGTGGTCAAGCCGTTCGTCTCGTGTTCAGACGGTCTGGGTTCGAATTCGAACTGCGACGGACCGCTCATGATGTCTCAGAGATCCCTGGGTTCATCGCTGAATATCCCTGAGATCATTGCAGGCGATTCCTGGGTTCAGCGCTGGAGATCCATGGGTTTATCATAGGGGATCCCTGAGTTCATCGCTGGAGATCCCTGTATTCATATAAACTGACTTCTCATAAACGGATCACCTTAATAATACAATTTCAATAAACGCGTAACCTTAAGGATACAACTTCCTATAAACATGTCACCTTAAGGATACAAATTTTCCGTAAACAACTAAACTTAAGGATACAGAGTGCCCATTACGGTTCACTTTAAGAATAGTTTTCATAAAGGTGTCACCGATTTTCTGTAAACGGCTTCCTATAAACGGGTCACCTTAAAGATACAAACTTTCTATAAACGGGTCACCTTAAGGATACAGACTTCCTATAAACGGGTCACCTTAAGGATACATACTTTCTATGAACGGGTCACCTTAAGGATACAGTCTTCCTATAAACGGGTCACCTTAAGGATGCAGACTTTCTATTAACGGGTCACCTTAAGGCGCAGTGTACGGTGCTAGAAGTGTGTCGAAGACAACAGTGAAGAGCTGGACAACGATGTTTAAAGAAGGACGTGAGTTAACGAAAGATCTTCTTAGACCAGTTCAGGCGCATATTGTTGCGCCAGAAAATGCCATCACCAAATTTGAATCAGCAATTCGGTTGGACCGTCGCCGGAGCTTACGTTTTACACACTTTTGTCACCATACACCCCCTGTATTCTGCGATGAATGTTAACTTGTCGACATCCTTTAGCTGTAAGAAACCAAATCACCGCTCGCTGATCAACTCTGGACGGATTCTGTCTCATACCAGCCATGTTTTCAACGGTCTGCTGAGGAAACTGAGTCAGATGATAACGACATTTTGCAAACGTGACGTGTGGTATGTGCTGTTTTCACCAGAATTGACGCCATGATGTACGTCGTACGTACGTTCACTTGGTGCAATTAGGTCCGGTTTCATTTGAACCCGACTCGTAAATCCATCACAATTACCGTTTCCTTAACCAGTAATTACTCAGGAATGAACTCTCAAGAAGTCAAGTTTAGCCAGCGGGAGACTGCCGATTGATCCATAACAAAAAAAACAAAATTACGGTCAGATCAAACTTCTTATAATTTATTTAACCCGAGAAAAAATGCCCAGCCAACTTGATTAATGCCGAATAAAAGCATTTCAATGATAGTGGAGTAATATAAATACCACATTATAAATAACCCCCCCCCCCCACCCCCCCCCCCACCCCCCCCCCCCCCCAAGCTAATTATAGCGGCCGGTTCTAAAAAAACATTTTCCAACAATTTAATTGGGCCGACAGAGGCGTAAACATAAATAGGGAGTGGGGCACAATTTACGAGTTGCAGATTGCATCGTTCTTCTAAGTCATGTCATTGAGAAACGCCAACAATCCTTGAACGACATAATTCGGGTCAGCAGAGAGACTGGACTAAAGATAAATAACAGGAAAACATAATGCCTCAGAAACCCTGACTGCCCAAATCAGGACACCAAGCTAGGAGAGGAACCCATCGAGAAGGACAACTCGTATCCCTACATATGTCAGGAGGTAATAGTCAACCACAAAGGTGAGTAGTAAATCTCTAGATAACGAAAGACAGCTTGGTATGTTCTCTACTCGATTAAGACAATACTCCTAGAGATGACATACACCATGGCAAGAGCAAACACTTTCAATTCCATGGTGGGATCAAGATGCTGAGCAACGCATGAGCTGCAGCGGTCAGCGACCCATAGCTGACTGCTAGCATCAGGGTCAGCGAACCAAAGCTGTCAAGACCCTTCTACACCTCCACGCGGTGATCCTGGATAACAGGCTGCAACAAGGCAGACTAAGGAGAAGGGATCGAAGAGGGAATGCTAACCGAGTACTAAAAAAATGCTTAATGATGTCGAATGTGTTGGACCAAAAGGTGTAAATATTCAGTAAAGCTGTAAACTACAACACAACCATTCTCTGGACTACGTTCTGCTACTTAAGCCCTTTCATGGTTTGGTAGCAGGAGATTGAGAACAAACAAAGCCAAGCCAAGCCACGCTAATTCCATAATGGGGCTCATGTCCAGTCCAATTACACGCCAAGTCCAGCAATGATGAACGATCCGAAGTGTGGAGCCTGCACAAAACAGATGCTGAGATTCACTCAGAGAGCAGTTGGACCTACGCGTACTACAACATTTTATAAAAGGATTAGATTAGACACGATGAAATTCGACGTTAAACTTTGTTTCTGGACGTTGTAGCGATAACACGCACACATTACTGGACTGGACACGTGGCGCGCAGGCATGGCAACAGATGTGACACGTGGAACATGGAGCCCATATGCCTGTGCACGTCATTGGACGCGCCCATCTATGCGATGACAAGATGAACTTGCCAAAGACGTAGGCCCGCATTGGTAAAATTCAAAGGCGGCCGTCCATCGTAGACGATGATGACTTAATTTATTTTGCTAGCGCTATTTTTAGTAAGGATTAACTGCGCTACTTGTTATCCTCATTCTCTCGTCTCGAGCCGCCCGACCCCAGTGGCAAGTCAAGGACAAGACGACTATGGGGCGACTACGAGATGCAGGGGACTCCGCATCAAGCGCCCGTGTTGAAAAAGACGGTGGAGTTCTTTGTCGAACCCACACCACCTGATCACGAAGCCGACGGCTTAACCACTTCCCCACGGAATCCCCGACCAGCATTTGTAGACCACTGCATAACATCGGGACACGTACTTAATAGTGTTGGCTTCCTCGCAAACGATCTACTGCACTGACGCCGAGGGCAGAGTGATGTGACAAATAAATGCATGTCTTTTGACAAGTTTGAGAGAAGTCAATCACAGATTTGGGATAGGAAAAACATGCCACGGGCCGCTAAGTCAGATTAATTACTATTACTTCTTATTATTATTCGTTTTCCTCGTTCGTTTTCAAACTTCCGCCACCATGCTCTAAGAAAGACTGCAATTAGCAGTCCATGTCGTTTCTTGGATGAATTGGTGGAGATTCGTTAGCCTAAGATTTTTCTAACGTAGTTCTTGTCTCGATGTCTTCTTTCCTTAACTATAAGTCAGATACCAATTTACAGCTCGGCAGACTAAACAGTGTCACAAATAACCGACGGAAGTTGCTATGTTGCGATGAAAGACGCAGAATTTAACTATCTAAACTAAATTAGCGGAAGTGGTAATATTATTTTGTTAACTGCTGATTTCTGAATGATCTTGCTGCAACGATCCTTAATAAACACTACTTTGATTAATACGTTTTATTTCCTTTGTTATTGTTCTTCCGTGAAACTGCATTTAATTTATTAAGAGAATATTCGCTACGATATTTTACAAATGTATGGGAAAATCAGTCATCCAGAATATCTTCTTCGTCGTCCGTTCTCAATCTCCCGCTACCAAGCGCCGAAGAGGGCTTTGCAAGTAGCAGGATGTTGTCCGGAGAAAGGAATACGTTGTGTCGTAGTTTACAGCTTTTCTGTAATATTTAACCTTTTGGTCTGAAACTTCCGATTTCAGCATGACATTTTGGTTAGCAGGATAGCCTTGCCTCCTCGGTCTTTCTTTGTTAGCCAGTCTGCCCTGTTACTGCCTGTTATTCATGATCACCACGTGTAGGCAGAGAAGGGTCTTGGCAGCTTTGGGTCGCTGGCCTTGACGCTAACTAGCAGTCAGCTTTGGGTCGCTGGCCTTGACGCTAACTAGCAGTCAGCTTTGGGTCGCTGGCCTTGACGCTAACTAGCAGTCAGCTTTGGGTCGCTGGCCTTGACGCTAACTAGCAGTCAGCTTTAGAACGCTGGCCTTGACGCTAACTAGCAGTCAGCTTTAGAACGCTGGCCTTGACGCTAACTAGCAGTCAGCTTTGGGTCGCTGGCCTTGACGCTAACTAGCAGTCAGCTTTAGAACGCTGGCCTTGACGCTAACTAGCAGTCAGCTTTTGGTCGCTGATTGCTACATCTGCTACGCTGCTCAGCATCTTGATCACATAACAACCAATGCACGATTTTAAAATAAATTCAATACAGTCGTTATGGTATATGTGCATAACAGACAGAGACGTCTAAACACTTCAACGAACAGAGCAAGAATGTGTAGAGCCACAGAGCTAGTAGAACCATCGGCATTTACACATTTACAAGTGATGCTGAATATTGATCCATTAATGACCACCTGACAGATGTCAACATAACTATTATATCCAGACTATGAGGCCCTAATGACAGCACTGGAAGTGCCTCTGTGTCACTTGTGAACTGTTTTCGATGCTTTCCCATCAAAAGCCCAATGTATTGTAAACTTTACAAACTCGTTAGCTGCACTTCAAGCTCTGGAAAATGGTGGACATTGTAAGCCTAAACTTACGTAAATATTCATATATGCCAACTAACGTATCATATACTATTAAGTCAGAATTATTATGCAATGGATCCCTGGTCACTCAAATACACCCGGCAAATGACAAGGCAGACAGACGGACTAGGAAGGGATCAGGGCAAGAACAACATTACACACCAACAACCCAACCCTACAGACAGTCAAACAACTACTGAACACTGCGGACAAAGAGATTTGGCTTAATAGATGGGAAATGCGGAGTACTGGTAGAGAGATCTACAAACATGTGACCATTCCTAAACCCAAAGACAGCATCAACCTCCTGATAAGGACAGATAAAAGCACCATTTTCCGACTTCGCAATCAACACATAAAATTTGACAGTCATGTGAAAAGAATCCAACTAGAAAATACTCAAGGGTGCCGGCTGTGCACACATCTTTATGAAACTGTTGAACACTATCTTTTTGAGTGCCGGCACAGGACGCTTCGTCCTCCGAGATCAAACAAGTGAAACATTTTGTACAGAAATAAACAACAGCTCACAAACACTTGCAGATACCACTATATGGCATTGGGCCAAAGGGCAAGAGTCCCTAGACTGCTCGATCAATAACCAGACCAACTAACCAACCACCTCTTTGGATCCAGATCATTTTAAACTTCCGGCAACACATATTTTTGATACGCAACTCTATCGATTGAAAGAATATGTCCTTTTCTTAAATTTTGAGAAAATTTGTTACAGAGATACCATTAAATATAAGTATGGTAATTATTCAAGCATCTCGTATTCGACCCCTACTCGTCTTGTCCTTGACTTGCCACTGGGGTCGGGCGGAACGAGACGAGAGAGTGAGGATAAAAAGTAGCGCAGTTAATCTTTACTAAAAATAGCGCTAGCAAAATTAATTATGCCTTCATCGTCTGCGATGGATGGCGGCCTTTGCCTTGTTGCTTAATTGTTCCAGCCAATATATCGGCTCTGTAACCTTAAAAGAAAATTTACAAGCCGAGATATGGCTCTAAGGAGTGAATCAGTTAATCCACTGAATGCAATTATAAACTATCCCTGAACCAGGTAATCAATATCAGGATTGGCAATGCAAAGAGAGAATAAAAAGCTCACAGTTCAAACAAAAACCCTTCTTTATGGCAGTGAGACATGGTTTATCTACACACACCAGGAAGGCGCCTAACAGCTTTCACATGAGGTGTCTGTCCTAAATCCTTGGAGTTGGGTGGCAGTACAGAGTCAAAAGCGCTGTGGATTTTGTTATAACAGGCATTGGCAAAATCTTGGTCATGCTTATTCTTCAAAGACTCGGTTGGCTGGAACACACTCGGATGGCTGGGACATATTCGGATGCTTGGGACACACTCGGATGGCTGGGACACACTCGGATGGCTGGGACACACTCGGATGGCTGGGACACACTCGGGTGGCTGAGACACACTCGGATGGCTGGGACACACTCGGATGGCTGGGACACACAAGGATGGCTGGGACATATTCGGATGCTTGGGACACACTCGGATGGCTGGGACACACTCGGATGGCTGGGACACACTCGGATGGCTGGGACACACTCGGGTGGCTGAGACACACTCGGATGGCTGGGACACACTCGGATGGCTGGGACACACTCGGATGGCTGAGACACACTCGGATGCTTGGGACACACTCGGATGGCTGGGACACACTCGGATGGCTGGGACACACTCGGATGGCTGGGACACACTCGAATGGCTGGGACACACTCGGGTGGCTGAGACACACTCGGATGGCTGGGATACACTCGGATGGCTGGGACACACTCGGATGGCTGGGACATACTCGGATGGCTGGGACACACTCGGATGGCTGGGACACACTCGGATGGCTGGGACACACTCGGATGGCTGGGACACACTCGGATGGCTGTGACACATTCGGATGGCTGTGACACATTCGGATGGCTGGGACACTCTCGGATGGCTGGGACACACTCGGATGGCTGAGACACACTCGGATGGCTGGGACACACTCAGATGGCTGGGACACACTCGGATGGCTGGGACACACTCGGATGCTTGGGACACACTAGGATGGCTGGGACACACTCGGATGGCTGGGACACACTCGGATGGCTGGGACACACTCGGATGCTTGGGACACACTCGGATGGCTGGGACACACTCGGATGCTTGGGACACACTCGGATGTCTGGGACACACTCGGGTGGCTGGGACACACTCGGATGCTTGGGACACACTTGGATGGCTGGGACACACTTGGATGCTTGGGACACACTCGGATGCTTGGGACACACTCGGATGGCTGGGACACACTCGGATGGCTGGGACACACTCGGATGGCTGGGACACACGCGGATGCTTGGGACACACTCGGATAGCTGGGACACACTCGGATGATGGTAGATAGCAGAATATCAAATTATTTTCTTTATGGGCAATTATAGCTGTTGAAAAAGTCTCAAGGTCGACCACTACTGCGGTACAATGCCGTATGCATGTGAGATTTAAATGATGCAGGCATCGCTATGAGATCACGGGAACAGGACGCCATGGATCTAGTCACATGGAGGCGCAGGATTAAGCATGGAATACAGACAACGGAGATACTGATTTCGATTAGGATAAGGACTCAGTGTTTGAGAAGACACGCACTGTTAAATACGCTTCTCTGCTAGCATTGGTCTTACGAGTTACATTCGCTATCGTTATAGACTGTAGTTTCATCCCTTTTTTTCAAAGCACAATATACTAGTCTGACAAGATGGAAAGAGGCAACGAAATTGACGTAAGGGGTAATAATTAGGTGCAGGTTGGACATAGACTATCGAATAAGATGAACGGTTAACAGTGTGTATATTCACCGAGTTACAGGAACTATTATTATCTATACCTTTTACTCGGTATTAAACGTGACTAATTACCTAGCGGCCTGCCGAGAGTGCAATAATATATGTCCTTTGTGTAACTTAACATATCGGGCCATTCAATCTCTCTCATTACCATATCCTTTGTATTGTTTCACGAATTTTCAAGACCCGACCAAGGTTAGCGCAAGGAAAGGTTATGGCTCAATATCACAGCGGTACTGGAACCTTCACTTCCACTGCTGAGGTGAGAAAAGATCCTTCAACAAAAAGGTATCATTTTCAAGTGTGATACGTCAGTAAGACGTCTTACCAAATATCACATTTCACTTTACAAGGACAACACAAGGGGACCTTACTTATAATAGCTAATTCCTCTATCTGTATTACTTACATCTGTAACATGTGAAGTATATGTAAGACGTATTGTTACAAACTTGTAACACGACATGACCGTTATCCGTTAGCGGGGACTTCTATTTCTCCTATGTTAACCAACTTACCCATGAACCAAGAGAGCTGAAATTGTGTACAAATACTCTGCTAGGCAAAGGGAAAGGCAAAGGCTGCCGTCCATCGGAGAAGATGATGGCAAAATAAATTTTTCTAGCACTGTTTTTAGTAAGGATTAAATTGCGCTACTTTTTATCCTCACTCTCTCGTATCGAGCCGCCCGACCCCAGTGGCAAGTCAAGGACAAGACGACTAGGGGGCGACTACGAGATGCAGAGTACTCCGCATCAAGCACCCGTGAAAAAGACGGCGAAGTCCGGAGTCGAATCCACACCACCTGATCACGAGACCGACGGCTTAACCACGTCGCAAATGAATCCACGGTATCTATGTTAGACATAGAACATATGTCTAAACGAGCTGGGGAGACCTGTACCAATTTAATAGCTGGGCCAGCAGTTTTTCATGGAGAGACCTGTACCAATTTAATAGCTGAACTAGCAGATGTTCATGGAGATACCTGTACCAATTTAATAGCTGAACCAGCAGATCTTCATGGGGAGACCTGTACCAATTTAATAGCTGGGCCAGCAGTTGTTCATGGAGAGACCTGTACCAATTTAATAGCTGAACTAGCAGATGTTCATGGAGATACCTGTACCAATTTAATAGCTGAACCAGCAGATCTTCATGGGGAGACCTGTACCAATTTAATAGCTGGGCCAGCAGTTGTTCATGGAGAGACCTGTACCAATTTAATAGCTGAACCAGCAGATGTTCATGGAGATACCTGTACCAATTTAATAGCTGAACCAGCAGATCTTCATGGGGAGACCTGTACCAATTTAATAACTGGGCCAGCAGTTGTTCATGGAGAGACCTGTACCAATTTAATAGCTGAACCAGCAGATCTTCATGGGGAGACCTGTACCAATTTAATAGCTGAACCAGCAGATATTAATGCAGCAACTCAGATTCTTATCAGCCAAGAAAACTTCAGATTAGGTGGTAATGACAGGAGCTCGAATTATGCAGGGCTACCAAATATGTATACGTGAAGTTAGACCGCACATTGTCCTACATTACGCATTGCCAGGAAACAGAGTGTAATATACACGTAAGAAATAATATCATCCGAAAACTGACCGGCACAACATGGAGGCACAGTCATCAGTGCTTCCGATATCCGCACTTTCCTTTTATTTTTTCCCGTAGCTGAATACGCTGCACCAGTCTGGAAAAACTGCCCATGCAAAACTAATTAACACAGCAATAAATGAGGCGGGTCGGATAGTATCAGGGTGCGTTAAACCCACACCCATTTATAAAATATACCTGATAATTCGTATAGCAATGCCCACCAGAGATTCGAAGAAGCGTCGCAGCAGAAATCGAAGTAGAAAAACAGGAGCACAACCAAAGGTACCCAATGTTTGGACATCAGGTACAAATCTAGAGATAGCTTCCTAAAATCAACATACAGACACACACTGAAAATAGCCTTATCGAGAGATGGCACATTTGATGCAGGCTCCAGAGAGAAAACTTCGGGAGGAACCTGCCCCGGATATCATCTACCATACACAACATGGAAGTCGCTGAACAGACTCCGAAGTGGTGTATCACGGTGCAAGAGGAACCTGCAACGATGGGGATATACAGATGATGACACACACGTGACTGTAGCACAATACAGGACCCAGACTACCTGATGTCCTGCCCTAACAAACAGGAAATATGCAATAGGCGCGACATGCTGGAGGCACATAACAAGGTAAATTCTATGTCTCTGAATACTGGATGCATGCTGTATTACGTGGTGCTTGGACACGGAATGTCAGTCCAACAAATAACTACAAGAACAACGGACATTCTAATAAAGTCCAAAATAGAACTGCAAGCCATCTCAAGCCTCAAATAAAATAGACACACGGGAAATAAAATGCAACATTGGATTGCTGTCTCATAAAACACATCTAGTCCTACAGCGGATTTAGACCGTATGTGGGATCCTTGGAAATAGAAAGCAGATGAGCTCGCCTAGGTCAAAAGTGAAGGCCTTCAAATACGCCCTCCACCAAGCTATATAGAAGGAAAGACACTCATGAGACGATTCATAAGAACGAACTGGAGAGTTCAGGCGAAAGAATACAAGCCAGAAAATGATAGCATAGACAAACTTGGTAGAGATAGGTAGACTAAGATCTTCAAACTCAGAACGGGAAATTGCAGACCACCTCTACAGAATTGGTATTAGAAATACAGCAACAGGCGGTTGTAGAGCAGCCAAACAAACACCAGAAGATATTCTGCAGGACTGCCCGACCTATATAGACCAAATAGAAGCAGTCTGGCCTGGGGGAGCAGGCATGCTTGGAAAATCTGTGAAGGACAGGGGAAAACCTGAAATGCACAAGCTCCTTCGTAAACCTCACCTAGCTAGACGCATAGCATTAGTTGATCAAAGAAGAAGGAGAAGAATAAGAAGAAGAAGAAGAGTAACATGTAAAAGCTGTTGTCCGATTTGCGTCGACTTCTGCTTTTCCTATTTTAACCAACTTCCTCATTGTCTGTAAAAGTAAAGTAAAGCCGCGGGGAGCAGCGTAGCGCAGTGGTTAGCGCTCTGCCTTCGCATCTGAGTGGTCCTGGCTCATTCCCCAGTTGAGGCGGTAGTGTTTTTTCAGACCGCAATGGCTCCCGGGTCGACCCAGCTTTAAATGGGTACCGATTCAGTCCGGGAAGTACAAGCGGCGAGGGAGAGGAGATGGCTACCGACCTCATATAGCCGAGCCTTTGAAATGTGAGATCTCTAACACCTCACCCCTTCGGCAGTAATGCTATGGGTTACTTTACTTTACTTTACTTACTAGTTCTATTTTAACCAACTTCCTCATTATATGAACACATCATCCACTAATGCAATCACATTTTGACGGGTCATGGACAGGTCATGCAAAAGTATGTACCGAATAAAGTAATTACAAAAACAAAATATTCACTTGCATTGACAGGGTGATATAGGGTAAGCCTTCACAGAAGATACCTTCAATGTGAAGGAAATTATGACAAGAATTGCATTGGTATAACATACCTTCAGAGAACAACAGAAACTGCTAACCTCATTGAATACCATACAATAACTGAGGAAAAGAATAATCGATACTCATGTATGGTCAACCGCACTATAAGGATTGAAACGTGGACTCTGGCAAAAAAGGATGAAAAATGCTTGGAAAGGTTTGAAATGTGGTGCTACTGTAGAATAGAAGGAGCGAGTTAGACAGATAGAAGATCCAATGACAATGTTCTCAGTGATGTATGCGCACGAAGACAAATATTGAAAATGTACAATAAAGAAAGAGTTGGATTGGAATCAATCTATCTTCGATATCGAAGTCTTCTACAGAAGTTACCAGAGAGCATGATCTAAGTGAAAAGAAAAAGGGGACGACAAAGACTCACCTTTACATCTCAGGCATGCAGCGACATTGAAGTACGAAACGATGCTGACATGAAGAGAGCTACAGAGTATAGCGCCAAATGAAGAGACAGGCTCAGACAACTTTACAAAGTCTTAGAACTGATCAACCAGAGGAATTATTAAGACAGTTAAACGAATTATTAAGAAAAATACTCGAGAAATCTGGATGAACAGGTGGGCGACGGGAACCACAGGTGGGCGACGGTGCAGTGACACAACCAGAGGATGTTGTTGCTAATGTTGTTATCCCCTAGCCGCTGAGCAAGCCTGCTCTTGGCAGCCCAATGCCATTCTTTTATGGATACAGGTCTTCTTCAGTTGTGTCACTGCTCCGTACAGTGTGTTGGCAATTGTCGGCAATGCTTGTAAGAATATTTTCCTCATGTTCGCAAGCGCCTTGCACTCAATGAGTAGATGTCGAACTGTTTCATCAGGATGAGAGCAATGTCTGCACAAAGGCAGGTACTGGGGATTGATGCAGTTTAAGTGGTGATTGGACTCGGATATGTCCTGTTCGAAACTGAAAGATGAGACTTTGATCTCTTCTATGTAGTTTATTTATGGCATTATTACTATTTAAATACACTGCGGCCTGTTGTTTCCGTCGCCCACCTGTTGTTTCCGTCGCCCACCTGTTGTTTCCGTCGCCCACCTGTCCATCCAGATTTCCAGAGTATTATTCTTAATAAATCGTTTTACTGTGTGGTTACTGCAGGGTCTATCTAATTGTTGTTTGGAGGCTTTTGTTGTTCCCAATCTGTCAGACCTCTTGTTTCCTGGTAGCCCACTAAGTCCAGGGATGCATTGTAAGGTGACATTAATCCCGTGGGCAGTGATGATGATTGCCCTCGCAGCCAAGAAAATGTTCTGTTTTGTGAATGGGAAATGCTTCAGTTCTTGCAGAGCCGACTTGGGAATCACTGAAAATCACCGAGCAACTAAATGATGATGAAATGTATGTTTAAAGTATTTTATTTCTTTATTGTTTACTGGTGTCATTTTCTTTTGTTTATAAATGACCTCCAAGCTTTACATAACATAAGTGTAAATCTGGCACGGACTAGATGTGATAAGCCGTGAAAGGTGAGCAATTTTATAACTCTGCCACCTGTAGCTAACGTAAGCGGATATATAATCTGATCCGTAAACCTGTGAGTTTCCGTGTGGAAGGTACGCTTTAGAGCTTATCTCTAATAACATTGAGTCGGGGTCGTGACCCGGCGAGATAGGCTCATTTCCAATGATTTCTTTCTGTCAGGATAATGCAAACACCTAACAGTCCATTTTCTCCTTTCAAATAACACAATATCAAAAGGTCGGAGTGTTTAAACAGCCCCGAAAGCCCAGATATGAATAACAGCAGTGAAACCTACTAAGCATGTTGTAAGAGAGCTGGATTATTTTTTCTGACCAAAGCCTCCCTCTAGAAACGTTTAGTCGGCCTCACGCGTCATAGCCAGCGCACAGAAGGTCTCACAATTCTGACATACGTCAATTGCTTCTGGTGGAAGATGCACTTATTTATGGGGACAAGATGAAACATCGCGGGGGAGGGAGGAGAGTAACTATTGCAAAGAATAGACGATCGTTAGAGCTTAGAGACAGCAATGAGAGACAGAGATAAGAAATGACCACAAGGACGACCACCAACACGTTGGTCCGACTCCCTTGAATCCCGCAACAATATTTACGATGCTCCAGATGGACGACTCATTATCCACTGGCCCACCGTCGCCCACGACAGAGACCGTTGGTAGAGAAGTTGGAACCCACAACGGTGAAACTGCCGCTGAAGAGCGGGTCGTTGGGTCGTTAAGTAAGTCAGTTTTTGTGTGTGTGGGAGCAAAGAGTAATCTGGGTCTAGTGAAACCTACTTTGACGTGTCCTGGAAATGACGTGTTGTAGTTTAGAGCGAGACTGCGATAATTGCGCTGAGGGACTGACACAACGGATTACATGCGGCTCTTCCTATTAACGGGTTTGCCTTAGGACTGCCCAACTAGTGGATAGGATCAAAAGGAGATACATGCTCGGACAACCTTACAACCCTGCACTCGTTCCACATGGACTGGCCCCATCGGATGTTCTTCCTGAAGACCAGGCTCCGTATATACTCCTTTTGCTTTGTTCTTATCCTCCTGTACGGCCTTGAGACCTTGACACTACTACAGCAAGACCTGCAGTGTCTTGAGGTCTTCCACCTGCGCAAACTAGAGGCGCATCCTCGGAATCCACTGGCACGACCTCATTTCCAACAGTGAAGTAGCTAGAAGTACTCATCTTGAGGCATTGCCTGCGCGATTGATAGCCGTCGCCTCTCCCTCTTCAGTCACGCTGCTCGCTTTCCCCACATGGGAATTCCCATCCCACGAGATGCTCCGGCAGGCTGTAGGGGCAAAAGACGTAAATTAGCCATGCTCATTTTGGGGACGTCCTCAGAACCACCCTATCAACACCTGCTTAAAACAGATCCCACCTTCCTAACAGAGCTGCAGGCCACCTGGGGTTCGACAACTTTCCGTGGTCCTTGAAATGACCATTCGACTCGGCAGGCCCTGGTTGACTAAGCCTACAATTATTATTTTGCATTGCTGGGTTTCCGACCCACTGCGATCCATATTCTCTCCAGGGCCGCTTCTTGAAATCGGAATAGGGTCTTAGTCTCATCAGGCTCGCTGACCCTTATGAAAGCTTCTATCAGCTCATTCTCTGTGCTCATCATGGGCCCAGAAACCTGCTGATCGAGACCACCATCTAACGTACTCTTGACAACAAGCAGTGCTGCATCGATAAAGATGTGGGCATCGATATTGTAACCGTTTCAGTGGAATCCTTAATAATGAACTACGAATGGCACTACAGCTAGGGTACGCATTCTCGGGTATGCATCAGTAACAATAGAGAGCCACTGATAACTGCTACTAAAGATACGCTGTCAAAGAGGAACTCCAATTCACACAACATCATTAACAACAATAAAGTCGACCACAAAAAGAACAACATCAAAAATAGCAGTGACGAAATAAACAACATAAGCACCAACATAAACACCAACATAAACACCAACATAAACACCAACATAAACACCAACATAAACACCAACATAAACACCAACATAAACACCAACATAAACACCAAAATAAACACCAACATAAACACCAACATAAACACCAACATAAACACCAACATAAGCACCAACATAAACACCAACATAAACACCAACATAAACACCAACATAAACACCAACATAAACACCAACATAAACACCAACATAAACACCAACATAAACACCAACATAAACACCAACATAAACACCAACATAAACACCAACATAAACACCAACATAAACACCAACATAAACACCAACATAAACACCAACATAAACACCAACATAAACACCAACATAAACACCAACATAAACACCAACATAAACACCAACATAAACACCAACATAAACACCAACATAAACACCAACATAAACACCAACATAAACACCAACATAAACACCAACATAAACACCAACATAAACACCAACATAAACATAAACACCAACATAAACACCAACATAAACACCAACATAAACACCAACATAAACACCAACATAAACACCAACATAAACACCAACATAAACACCAACATAAACATAAACACCAACATAAACACCAACATAAACACCAACATAAACACCAACATAAACACCAACATAAACACCAACATAAACACCAACATAAACACCAACATAAACACCAACATAAACACCAACATAAACAACAAAAATAATGACAGCAACAACATTTCATCACCAACAACAACAACAACGACGACATAACACCATCACCAACAACAACACAAACAACTACAACAACATAACATTATAACCAACAACAACAAAAGCAATCACAACACAAGATAACATCCCCAACAAGAACATAAACAACTACATAACAAAAACAACAACAACAAAAACAATCACAACAACATTTCTCGCCCCAACAAACGACATTACAAAAACAATGACAACAACGTTTAATCCACAACAATATCATAACAAAAACAGTGATAATAACAACACATCACAAACAACAACAGATCACCAACAACAACAGATCACGGACAACAACAGATCACCAATAACAACATAACAAAAACAATAACAACAACACATCACCAACAACAACACATCACCAACAACAACACATCACCAACAACATCACATCACCAACAACAACATATCACCAACAATAACACATCACCAACAACATCACCAACAACAACACATCACCAACAACATCACATCACCAACAACAACAGATCACCAACAACAACAGATCACCAACAACATCACATCACCAACAACAACACATCACCAACAACATCACATCACCAACAACAACAGATCACCAACAACATCACATCACCAACAATAACATAAACACTGAACATAACATCGAAAACAGCATCATCGAGAACAACATTACAACATCATCAATATCAACAACACAACAACAACACATTAACAACAACAACGTGAACAACAAAAACGTTAGAACATAATAAAGAAACCCAACATCATCAGCCTGAAAGAGGAACACATAATAGCAACACTGTAACCTGCTAGGCATGACGCAAGAGATGACTGAAGAATGATCCTGGATCTGGCTGTGACCACCACTCCCCCTCTCCTCGTCCATATAGAGAACGTCAGCCATCAAAACGTAAATGTTTAGGCAGGTTACAGTTTCAGGCATTGGCATGAATTTATTAAAAACCTATGCTCCACAGGGCGCTGGATCTATTTTTTTGGACAGATTGATTAATAAATTGGTTGATTGAAAGGATGGATCAATTGATAAATTGATAGAAATATTGATTGATTAATTAATGATGGATTGATTGATAGATTAATTGAATGAAAGCGAGTTTGATCAATTCTTTGATAGATAGTTTGATGGACTGATAAATCGATTTTGAAATATATTGATTGACGAATTGATAGACACGTAGATTGATAGATTGAATGATAAAAGGATTGATAGATTGATGACTGAAAGTGTTGAATTCATTAATTGTTTGATGGATTAGTAGATTTACATATTAAAAGAAGATTTGATTGTTGTAATGATTTACATATTTATTGTTTGATTGAAGGATTGTTGGGCATATTAATAAATTGGTTGAAATATTGATTGAAAGATCGATGAATCGATTTCACTTTCATGTACTCTTGGAGCAGAAATGTTGCGGCGATTCATGTTACATTATGAGGTTGTTAGGTCAATGTACAACTTTTCAGAACATCCTCAGAAAGTTACACTGGTTATATTTTCTCCATCCCAATTACCAAGCTCGAAATTGGTACCTGACTTACAGCTATGAAAGAGAATGCAGCGAGTACTGGATATGGCCTAAATAAGAGAGAAAAGGTGACGCGCGCAATAATGTTCATACCATTATATATAAGCGGGTTTGTTATCATATACAGTGATAAGTCAGTAAGTAGGTCGCAAACTAGTACAGGGTTTCTTAACAATGTAGTTGGTTATTCCGAAAGGTGTGTGTCATTCGATGACAACACCATCTAGATAATTAATTACATTAGGTGTTGTCCGTTTATCGTTCTTGAGTGACGTCACAGCTATGGGGGATGCCCGTTGTTTTCTGCTTGTTAGATGAATCACTGCCTATTCGACATGATTATGGATGCTTCCGGTCGTGAATTATTCGTTGCCAGTCTATATTTCCCACCAATGCTCATTTCAAGGATCAATCTAAATTTTATGTCACGTCTGGTCAGCACAAATTATCAATGTATGTGCATTTGTGTAGTCAGTTCAGTTCATCCCGTAACCCATCAGGTCGTTGGGGCACACATGAAGACATGAAAAACCCACGCCAGCTCTCTCTGTCTGTCGCCGCCTGACGTATCTCACCGGGACGAAGGCCTGACCACTCAGTGATGTTGTCCACCCATCTCTTCCTTGGACGTCCTCGCCCTCTCTGACCCGGTACGGATCCAAAGAGTATCGAATTTGACCTCGCGACGTGCCCGCACCAGGCCATCTTTCGTCTTTTGATAGTTGTGAACAGATCTTCAAATGGACCAATAGCGTCTTCAACTCTCTGACGGATGTCTACGTTCGTGACACGATCTTTATATGTAACATTTAGGAGTTTTCTATAGCACCGCATTTCCATTGCACGTATTCTGCCCTGGATATCTGCTGTAATGGTCCAGGTCTCGCAGGCATACATAAATATTGACAGCACCAAAGAGCGCAGTAGTCTGACTTTTATGCCGAGGGCGAGGCGCTTGTCTCGCCAAATAGGTTGCAGCCGAGTCAGAGCCGCTGTTGTTTGTGCTATTCTTGCAATTACCTCTGGCTTCGAACCCTCTTAGCTGATCAACGATTCTTCTTCTTCTTCTTCTTCATCGTACGCAGTCAGACAGTAACCATTATTTTTTTCGAAAAAAGCGGCGGTCATCCTGAGGCTGTCGACACTGCCATAGAGCTTGTCTTGTGGTTCCACTGGTGATGGCCACATCTGCTCTCTCTGATCCTCGTATGTCGGGCAGTTCTGCAGCAGATGCTCAGCGGTCATTTTCTCGGTACCACACGAGCATTCGTCGGTACCACCTATCTTCAATTTGTTGAATAGGTGGTACCTCAGTCTATTGTGGCCAGTGCGAAGTCTGAAGACAACGACCTGCTCTCTTCTGTTCAACTGGTAATATGCATCGTTTTTGGTGTAGCCGGTATGTTCAGTTTCCCATTTGGTCATGTATCTGGCTTTAATAAGCCGTTTTGACTCTTCGTACGTCATACTAGTATCTGTTTGTGGTAGTCTTGCACCTTCTTTTGCCAGTCTGTCTGCCTCCTCGTTGCCTTAGATGTTGCACTGTGATGGGACCCACTGTACCACTACCCTTTTTGGTACGGACTGCTGGTATAGTTGACAGAGTACTGCTCTTAAGTCATTAAGCTCAGTGTTTCTCTTGCTTTTTAGCGATGTGACTACGGCCAGAGCATCTGTAAGCAGGACTATATGGCTTTCATTTTCTTTATGTGTCACCATTTCTTCCACTGCCGCCCTCAGTGCCTCTGCCTCCGCTCTGAAATTGCTTGTGTACTTACCAGTAGCGAATGACAGTGTTATTTTTCTGCCATTTGGTAGGTTCAGGAATGCTCCTGCCCCTCTGTTCTGTGTAGTGTTTGTTACAGAACCGTCAGTGTATGCATGGGTCCAGTCCATGCTTGGGTAGTGGTGGTATTTAGGGAGTGACTACTTTTTGCTTCCTGTTCAAGGTGATAAGTGCTTTTACGGAACACAACTGGGTTGTCAGTGGTGGAGGATCGAAATGTGAGGTGTTGGCCAGAATAGGACAGACAATAATGTTGATTGCCCGGCTTAGCGACATCTAGCAAGATAAACGTTTAGCACTATGTAAGTACAATCAGATTAATGCGTACATTGGTCCTGTCAATATTCTTGTATGCTTGTGAGACATGGACAATTACAGCTGTCCTGCAGCTGAGGATATAGGGGTTGGTGATGAGATGTTTCCGAAGACTACTAAAAGTCACGTACAAAGGCCTAGTTATAAGTGAGGAAATACAAGAAATAACTAAAACATCAATAGGGCCTTTTGAAGACCTCTTGGCAACTGCCAAAAGAAGGAAAATCGCTTGGTACTGTCCCATATCGAAATAAAATGGTCTTGCAAATACGATACTGCATTGTAATGTGCAAGGCAGACAACGAAGTGGTTGGAGAACAAAATAAAAGAATGGACCGATCTCCGACCAGATAAGGCACATGGAGCGACCTCAAATAATTAAAGGTGGCATGGGGTTGTCTTCATGTGTACCCTAACGACGTCACTGGTTACGGGTTGACCTGACCTGACCTTAACTGGGTTGATACATTTCTCAAGGACGCAAAAAAATTACATGTGAAGCCAGATCCGGTCGTCCTGTTTGGAATTCAGCAGAAAGTATATGTGTGGTTCGTGAGAGAGATGATTAAAGATGTAAGACGAGTAATAATAGACAGTGTAGCAGTTGCAATAAGATCTTCGCGTGGTTTAGCCTACATCAGCATGCATGACCCGATAATGGCGCAAGGAGCTTCGCGAAGAGGTTTAACGTGGATTCCAAATATGGCTGAGACAACATACTATAGACTTTAAATGCTGCAGGTTGTGGTGCATTGATAAAGCAATGGCAAAATGGTTTCGATGTTGGTGGAATTTATATTGAGAAATAAAGTACAATATAAGTGCAATAACAAGTTGTGTTCAAGTTAATATTTTTTTTTCTTTTTCTTTTAAATGGTCGTTTGTTACCTATTAACTGACTTGAACCTAATAGATAAGGTAAACAACAAAAGCCATAAATGTGGGCTGGAAATTAACATCAAAAAGACTAAAGTTAGGGAGTTCACTATAAAGAAAAACTTCAAAAGCTGTCATCCACATAAATGGAGAAAGTCTGGAAGAAGTGTCAAGCTATTTATGCCTTGGTCGTGGGGACGGCGTGGCCTAGTGGTTAAGTGGCACGGCTCACAACTAGAAGGTGCTGGGTTCGATCCCCATCACAGCACCGGCCGTTACCCCGGGGAAGCAAACCCTTAGAAAATGCAGGAGGAAGCAGACCCTTACATAAAATGCATGCTGAAGTCGGATGCACTGGGCCGACAGGCGCAAAATAAAAACCACAGTGTAACGCACACGCGCCTTGTGGAATAGATAAATAAGGCGAACGCGCAAAAAAAAAAAAAAAAAATACCTTGGTCAGCTAATAACGTAGGATGGCACATTACGAAAGAGAGATTCTGAAAGGGAATTGACTGTGTCCAAGCATATATTTAAGAACTTAGATATTAGAATAATTAGTATAATATGTACATTCGGTTTGATTGTTCTTAGTTCTTAGTCGACCTGTACTTCTACAAGGGCTGATGTCCCTGTACAGGTCCCACTTAGTCGACCTGTACTTCTACAAGGGCTGATGTCTCTGTACAGGTCCCACCTAGTCGACCTGTACTTCTAAAGGGCTGATGTCCCTGTACATGTTCCACTTAGTCGACATGTACTTCTACAAGGGCTGATGTCCCTGTACAGGTCCCACTTAGTCGACATGTACTTCTACAAGGACAAATGCTTCTGTGCAGGTTCCAGCTCTGGTATGAGAATGGTTTACTGCTTAGCGGGCTAGGCTCGAGCAGCCTAATACTTCGCTGCGTTGGGACAATTGTTTACTGAGGGTCGTTAACCGATGTGCGAGTTCATCGTAATAGACTTAAAACACTAGAGCAAAGTAGACCCGCAGCCTGTTACGCGCCATCTGTGCTGCTCTTAAACCACCTAATCATAGCCAGTGTTATGCCGTCACGCAGTTAGTCGCCTCTTACGACATGCTTTCTGTGGGGCAGTGCTGCTATTCTTGTCTGTGTCATACACAAAGATCTAGGTAACCACTGGTTTTGTTGTATGGAGTAGAAACCTGGACCATTGCCAAGAATGTAGATAACAGGATTGAAGCCTTTGATATGTGGGTATTCAGAAGATTTGGTGGAGCTTCTTAGAAAGATAGAACAATAAATAATAAGGTTCTAGAACAACTTCAGGTGGAAGAAACACTTCTGAAGGAAATAAACAACTTCAGGTGGAAGAAACAATTCTGAAGGAAATAAATAACTTCAGGTGGAAGAAACAATTCTGAAGGAAATAAATAACTTCAGGTGGAAGAAACAATTCTGAAGGAAATAAACAAATTCAGGTGGAAGAAACAATTCTGAAGGAAATAAATAACTTCAGGTGGAAGAAACAATTCTGAAGGAAATAAACAAATTCAGGTGGAAGAAACAATTCTGACGGAAATCAACAACTTCAGAGGGAAAAAACAATTCTGAAGGGAAGAAACAAATTCAGGTAGATTTTTAGTGAAATGTAGAAGAGCAAAAAATAAAGCATGGAAAAAATATATAGAGGCAGGTAAATCAATAGAAACATATGTAAAATATTTGGACAAGCAGAACATATCTCAGAAAGCGAATAAAACAGCAAAAATAGACTTTGAAAAAAAACGCTCAGAGGATCAAGACTGACAGTAAAAGCTTCTTTTCTTATGTTAGAAATAAACAACGAACGAAAGACAAATTAGGCCCTCTCATAGACAGTACAGGGAAAATAAAAAGTGAGAATAGGTTGGCTGCTAATCTGCTCAATCAGTACTTTGGCACAGTCTTCACAAAGGAGGACTGCTCCGAGATCCCAGAGCCTATAGATATTTTTCAAAGAGACATGGATACAGCGGGATTAAGATCAATCTGTATTACAGAGGAAATGGTTTTTAAAAAATTGAAGGGGTTGAAGGTGAATAAATGCCCAGGTCAAGATGGTATTCACCCAAAATTGCTGTATGAAATTAGAGACCAACTAGCAAAACCATTGGCTATATTATGTTCTCAATCACTTACAAAAGGGATTGTTCCACGGGATTGGAAAGATGCAGGAGTGATCCCCTTATTCAAAAAAGGCAAAAAATCAGATCCGGAAAATTATAGATCAGTGAGTTTAACGAGCATAGTCTGTAAATTGTTAGAGTCAATTATCAAAGAAAACATTGTAATGCATTTAGACAAATGTAATCTAATTAGAAATAGTCAGAATGGGTTTACTAGAGGGAGATCATGCTTAACAAATCTATTAGAATTCATGGAGGAGATTACTAAAATCATAGATAAAGGGGAGCCAGTGGATGTTATTTCTCTAGACTTTGCAAAGGCCTTTGATAGAGTACCTCATCAAAGATTATTTCGAAAGTTAAAATCACATGGAATAGGTGGGGAAGTTGCCAAATGGATTGAAAATTGGTTAACGGGAAGAAGGCAGAAGGTGGGCATAAATAAGGAGTACTCTGAGTGGAGTGAAGTGAAAAGTGGTGTGCCACAGGGCTCGGTTTTGGGACCAATTTTGTTCTTGATATATATAAATGATTTGGACATTGATATGAGATCCATGATTGCAAATTTGCTGATGACACAAAACTATGCAGTAGTGTCTCATCTAAAGCGGAAGTGGATATATTGATGTCGGATTTAGATAAAATTCGAGAATGGTCTGTAAGCTGGCAAATGGAGTTTAATGTAGATAAATGTACAGTCATCCACATGGGTAGATCCAATATGGAACATAATTACAGAATGGGAGAAAACAATATTAGAAAGATAGATAAGGAAAGGGACCTAGGGGTTATAATAGATCATACAGGAAAGGTGAGTGAGCAAGTTAAGGTAGCAGTGAAAAAGGCAAATGCAATGTTAGATATGATAAAAAGAAATATTAAACATAGGAGCAAGGAAGTGATCGTCAAACTGAATAAAGCTTTAGTTAGACCTAGATTGGAGTACTGTGTACAGGTGTGGAGTCCTTATAATAGAGGGGACATAAACATGCTAGAAAGAATACAAAAAAGAGCGACAAAGATGATAGTGGGATTCCAGAATTACAGTTATGAGGAACGACTCAGAAAAACCGGCCTACAGTGTCTCGAAGAGAGAAGAATTCGTGGGGACTTAATACAGGTTTATAAGATGATCAGAGGAATGGATAAATTAGACTATAAGAAGTTTTTTAAAATACAGCCACCTACAATAACACGAGGGCATAGCTACAAGCTGACTAAAGAGAGGTCCATGCTAGATATTAGGAAATATTTTTTTAGTCAGAGAGTGGTGTCTGCTTGGAATGCATTGCCAGGGGAGGTAGTGGAGGCAGGGACAGTTAATGCATTTAAGAATAAACTGGATGCGCATAGCTTTTAGAGCAAGGTGATGTAAATGTAACTGGTTGTATACAGACTCTGCAGAGTCTTCTAAACCAGTTTAAAGACGTTAAGTTAAGTTAAGAAGAAACAATTCTGAAGGAAATAAACAAATTCAGGTGGAAGAAACAATTCTGAAGGAAATAAACAGCAGAAAAATAAAATATTTTGGTCATTTCAAGCAACAATATAATATGCTGAAATATGCTGGATAAAAACACCGCATTAGATGAAGCAGCAATCCACAGACTGCAAAGTTTCAACATTAAACGAGGTTCAAGCGGAGTAGGGCGCATTAGAGGGCGCATGAGAGGACGGAGCAGGAATGTGTACAACCAGCGAGCTACAGGGACCATCAGCATTCATACCTTACGCCATTTGATGAGAGAGACTGAGCACCTATGGGTATGCCCGGAGAGCAGTGACGTCGATTCTTAGAAACAGAAATACGAGGTGGCTTCAAATGAAAATCATGAAAGTGGGATGGAAATTAGAAAAACCATGAATTTGTATTGTCACTTGTTCATATGGTTGATAAGGAAGTCAAGAGAGAGTTGCCGTTGCCATAGCAGTAATGGCCGCCCTACAACTGACATGCACCAAAGAGCGTTGCTATCCATTTCTTTAGCAATAAAGGGCTGAAATATATAGTAATTCATCGACGAATGACGGTCCAGTACAGTGATGCCTGGCTTTCACTCAGTCAATTGGCGATTTTCCATTACGAGGTGGTCAACGGTTGCATTCGCCAATTTGGTCAGTACTCGCTGTGGGTGACCCGGTGGCTAACAGTCTGTTACAGAACTCACGCCATTTTTGAACATCATACTCCACTCATACACTTACTTGAGTGAATTCATGCATCAACATACTGGATCTTTACTGGCCGGTGAATTTCTGAAGATGTCACATCTTCGCTGCATTAAGAACGGATATGAGAACGTGGGGCGGGGGGGGGGGGATGATATGAGAACGTGGGGCGGGGGGGGGGATGATATGAGAACGTGGGGCGGGGGGGATGATATGAGAGCGTGGGGCGGATGGGGGATGATATGAGAACGTGGGGCGGGGGGGGATGATATGAGAACGTGGGGCGGGGGGGATGATATGAGAACGTGGGGCGGGGGGGGATGATATGAGAACGTGGGGCGGGGGGGGGGATGATATGAGAACGTGGGGCGGGGGGGATGATATGAGAACGTGGGGCGGATGGGGGATGATATGAGAACGTGGGGCGGGGGGGGATGATATGAGAACGTGGGGCGGGGGGGATGATATGAGAACGTGGGGCGGATGGGGGATGATATGAGAACGTGGGGCGGGGGGGGGGGATGATATGAGAACGTGGGGCGGGGGGGATGATATGAGAACGTGGGGCGGGGGGGGATGATATGAGAACGTGGGGCGGGGGGGGATGATATGAGAACGTTGCTACTCCTTGCAGCATGTCAATAGTGGGGCGGGGGGGGGTGCGGGGGGGGATGATGTTAACTGTAATTTTGGCGTCAGGTTGTTGGTCCACGCCGTGATGGCACGTGCAGTACACTCTTAACATCCTTAGCAACCATATTAACAAGTTACAAATACAATGTCAAGGTTTTCCTAATTGCTATCTGACCTTTAAGGGTTTTCATATGAAGCCACCTGGTATATTGGAGTGAAGAATAAAGGACAAGAGAACCTGAGGACGACATTGGTAAAGATGGACAGACAACACCCGCATGTGGTTAGGACACAGTTTGACCGAGTGTACCAAGCTGGCAAGGGACAGAGACAGCTGGAGATCTATAACCGCCAACTCTGATGCGTTGACGGCACTGGATGATGTTGTTGTTGTTGCTTAGATGTTTGCCTCACTAGTTTCTACTGGCGGAAGCGCGCCATTTTCCACCTCAGACCGTAGGCCATTGGGCGATATCAGGACGCATAAACCAGTGCTTGGATGCATGCGTGCGTCTGTATGTACCTATGCTAGGTTTGTACGCCCTCGGAAGCTAGCCCAACCAAAGTGCAATGGAAGGGCCTCACCATGAGGGCGCGTGTGAAAGTTGTGCAGGAGTGTGACTGAAGGACATAGTCAAATGAAACAGAGTGAGGTGAGAAGAGAGAGAAGGGGAAGAGTCCCCCACAAAGTGAGCCTTCACGGCACTGGATAATAATGAACTGACTTGCCCTCGTTTTGGGTAAATAAGACGAGAGATTGTGGTAGCGTTTGCAAACATTTCTATGACCTCACAAATGAACTCTTTACCTCTATTATCATAACACATTTTATTTGCCCCGATTACCAAGACGTTTGGAATATCCATGTCGGGACAATGCCTATCATGCAAGAATGATTTCAGAAGTGCGGCTTGCCCTAGAAAACTGTTAACCTTCCCCAGGGAACAATTTATCTCCCCTTCAAATACGCATTACACGCCCTTGTCAGAATGTTACATATATGTTCCCTATTAATTTATCATCATCATGTAGCATGTCCTTTGTAGAACGTCGGTCCCATCACAGTCTGTCTGAAAGAAACTCGTTCTCTTGCGAAAACTTCAGCCTCCGCCACAGTCATACTCAGGCATTCCTGAATATCTTGGTGCCATCGTCTTCTTGGTCTACCCCTTCCTCTTTTGCCTGGCACCATACCTTCCATCACTGTTCTCTCAAGACCGTTGTGTCTCTTGATGTGACCAAAGTATTTGCATTTTCTAGCCAAAATGGAATTGATAAACCAGTTCTCCTCTATGCTTAACTCTTGCCGAATGTCTACATTCGTCGTTTTCTCCGTCCAGGTTATTTTAAGGATCTTTCTGTAACATTTTAACTCGAAGGATTCGATTCTTTGTCTAGAAGTTTTGGTAATCGTCCCTGATTCACAGTCATAAGCTGCCAAAGGAAAAACACAGGCTCTCACGACTTTTACTTTTATCATTGTGTTGATTCCCTGCCATAATTTTTTCAGGCTGTTCAGTCTCTGCATTGCCATAGCTAGTCTTCTTCTGATTTCTTTCGAGCAGTCGCCATGTTTGTCAATTCTGGAGCCCAGATATTCAAAATGTGTGACCTGATCCATTTCCTCTCCACCCACTGTAAATTTACGCTGACATTGTGTTTTGTTGGTGGTCATTGTCTTTGTTTTGTTTATAAACAGGGGGGTCTATTTTATTAATGGAACAAAATGACCCAGCTACTTAACGACCCAGCTACTCAACGACCCAACTACTGAACGACCCAAGTATTCAACGACCCAGCTACTCACCGACCCAGCTACTCAACGACCCAGCTACTCAACGACCCAACTACTCAACGACCCAGCTACTCAACGACCCAGCTACTCAACGACCCAGCTACTCAACGACCCAACTACTCAACGACCCAACTACTCAACGACCCAGCTACTCAACGACCCAGCTACTCAACGACCCAACTACGAAACAACCCAACTACCCAACGACCGAGCTACTCAACGACCCAGCTACTCAACGACCCAACTACTCAACGACCCAGCTACTTAACGACCCAGCTACTCAACGACCCAGCTACGAAACAATCCAACTACTCAACGACCCAGCTACTCAACGACCCAGCTACTCAACGACCCAGCTACTCAACGACCCAGCTACTCAACGACCGAGCAACTCAACGACCCAGCTACTCAACGACCGAGCTACTCAACGACCCAGCTACTCAACGACCCAACTACTCAACGACCCAGCTACCCAACGACCCAACTACTCAACGACCCAGCTACTCAACGACCCAACTACCCAATGGAGCGGCTGCAGATGAATGTCTTGTGGACCAAAATGTTAATCGTTTTGCCAATTGTGATCCGGTCTTCCTTGGTGGCGTGCGATTAGATTATGATGATGACAAATACATCTAACTTAGGAGTCTCCTCAATATACAGAATAACCTGGAACGTAAACTGAAAAGACGTCAACGGCGATGGCTTGGCAGGCTTCTCGTGCATAAACACGGTCCTAGCAATTCAGAAAACAAACAACGAACCCTGGCATATACGATCGCCTATTTTTTAGACTGGTGGAGTTAGACGCGTACATTTAACTGCAATAAGTCGTTAAATTAATATTTTCCAAAGAATCAAATGGTAAATCAAAGATCTCTATCATCATCAAGTTCCCTGCCGGTTGTCGTTCACGATCATTAACCCCCACGTCATTCTATGAAATATACCGGTTATGGGCATGGCTTTTGATCGTCTCCCCTGCCAATCCTCCAAGTTGTTCAATATTTTATCTTTTTGCTTCCCCGTGTTTCTCTTGCCAGCGGTTCTATGGCATCCTTCCACTCATAGTTTCCTCACCAGACCGTTGAAAACATGGTGGGTGTGATAGAGAATACGTCCACAGATGATCAGAGAGCTGTGATTTGGTTTCTAACAGCTGAAGGATATCGACCAGTTGACATTCATCGCAGAATGCAGACAGTGTATAAGGGATACAAGTGTGTCGAAGACACCAGTGAAGAAAAGGACAACGATGTTTAAAGAAGGACGTGAGTTAACAAAAGATCTTCAGAGACCAGGTCAAGCGCATATTGTTGCGTCAGTAGATGCCATAACCAAATTTGATGCAGCAATTCGGGTCACCATACACTGCCTGCATTATGCGATGACTGTCAACTGGTCGACATCCTTTAGCTGGTCGACATCCTTCAGCTGGTCGACATCCTTCAACTGGTCGACATCCTTCAACTGGTCGACATCCTTCAGCTGGTCGACATCCTTCAGCTGGTCGACATCCTTCAACTGGTCGACATCCTTCAGATGGTCGACATCCTTCAGCTGGTCGACATCCTTCAGCTGGTCGACATCCTTCAGCTGGTCGACATCCTTCAGCTGGTCAACATCCTTCAGCTGATCGACATCCTTCCACTGGTCGACATCCTTCAGCTGGTCGACATCCTTCAGCTGGTCGACATCCTTCAACTGGTCGACATCCTTCAGCTGGTCGACATCCTTCAGCTGGTCGACATCCTTCAGCTGGTCGACATCCTTCAACTGGTCGACATCCTTCAGCTGGTCGACATCCATCAGCTGGTCGACATCCTTCAACTGGTCGACATCCTTCAACTGGTCGACATCCTTCAGCTGGTCGACATCCTTCAGCTGGTCGACATCCTTCAGCTGGTCAACATCCTTCAGCTGATTGACATCCTTCAACTGGTCGACATCCTTCAGCTGGTCGACATCTTTCAGCTGATCGACATCCTTCAACTGGTCGACATCCTTCAACTGGTCGACATCCTTCAACTGGTCGACATCCTTCAGCTGGTCGACATCCTTCAACTGGTCGACATCCTTCAGCTGGTGGGCATCCTTCAACTGGTGGACATCCTTCAGCTGGTCGACATCCTTCAGCTGGTCGACATCCTTCAACTGGTCGACATCCTTCAGCTGGTCGACATCCTTTAGCTGTTAGAAACTGAATCACCGCTCGCTGATCAACTCTGAATGGATTTCGAATCTCACCCGCCATGTTTTCAACGGTCTTCTGAGGAAACTGAGTCGGAGGATAATTAAATTTTGCAAACATGACGAGTTATATGTACTGTTTACATCAGAAGTGACGTCATCATGTGCATCGTACGTATCTTCCCTTAGTGCAGTTAGGTCCGTTTTCATTTCAACACGCCTCGCATATGAAAAATATACTTGTGTAGATATGTAATGTACATTGAAATATAACAAGTATATACTTACTCTGTATTTCATTCATGTATTTAATTCGGTAAAACCCATGATCTCACTTCACGTACATTTTTTTACAGACTTCCGGTAAACGTGTCAGCCTTAGTGCTTGCCATGCTATTTGAATAAGGCAATATTAAACCAAGATATCACTATTTTACATGAGGAAACAAGAGGTTTGTGGGTGGGGCCTGAAAATTCATAATTAATAAGACATTACAACATAAGCCACAAATGCAAGATGACAAGAAGTGATTTGATTGAGTCGTCCAGTAAGAAAATCAACTGCAGTTATTATGTGCTTTCGTAAGGAGGGATAAGGTGTGAAGCAAACAGTCTGACGGACAAACACAATGAGAAGGCAAATACCGCCATATCTCGTACAGGTACTACAACACTTACCTGCCGCGAGAACTCCTTGAAGAACACACACACACATTATCAATTCCAGGACCAGTGCCATGGTGCAATAGGGCATGTACTGCTAACCAAAACCTTGTGATCAAGTCTTTGAGAAACCACGAAATATCACTGCACTTCCTGTACTGCCTTAAAGGAAATGGCACGAACGATCCATGTCCAATTCCACCCTAAAATTTACATCGTCTTGGTCAAAACACAAAATACATTATTACGACTGGATTTAACAATAAATATACTTCTACATAGCCAATACACTACTGAAGAGTTCTAATAGTATATGGAACATTTAAATGCAATTTACCTGAAATATGAGAAATATTGCTTTAAAAAAAATACAGAATCACCTATCAACAGGTAAAATTAAAATAATTTGCTGTAAAACCAACAAAACACGAATTACGTCACAATTTGGATATATCTTCTCTTCTAATCCACGAGAATACGAATAATCCCATAAGATAACGGATGTATATTATTTTCTAAAGTAGTATTTAAAGCGCACACGATTCATCGGCTGGCTTTCGGCTTGTTTGAATGGAGAAGTGTGTAAAGCCGTTAGTTGCAGCACCTTCTACCATTGCGGGGCTAAACAGCTTGTCATTAAAGTAAGTAAATAATGACTTAAATCAAATCAACTATCACGTCTACTACACTGATCGAAAATCAGAATATCGTTTTGCTGAAACATTGCACTAAAATGGTTGTTCACCATTGTACGACATGGCCCTTTAATTGGCCGGAAATAAAAACCGCTGCGTCTATATTGCATGTAGTAATAAGGGCCTAACAAGGGACTTATGTATAGAACTATCGGCTTAACATGTCAAATGAATTGTTATACACAAGTATCATACGAGGAGTAGGTATGGCCTACGGGCAGCATTTTGTATAAGTGGAGGTATGTTTCATAGCGGAAAAGAAAAGAGAACAAATCAAATGAAAAACACGTAATTTTGTTTTTAATATTTCGTTTTCCGATACTATCTTTTATATATTCTAATACTCCATTTTGGTTTTAGAAATAATAGGCCCATGTGAATTTTGTTCTCTGCGCCGCCATTCAATGTTTGCTGTGGGTCGTTTTCCATTTTCCAATTCTTCTGCCTCTTTTTCGTTCGTTTTCAATCTCTCGCTACCAAGCTCTGAATAGGGCCTTGCAAGTAGCAGGATGTAGTCCGGAGAACGAAATGCGTTGTGTTGTAGTTTACAGCTTGACTGCAACGTTTGCCACTTTCGGTCCGACACATTAGAAGAGTACATTGAAAGTTTCGACCCATTTATAATAGCGGGTACGAGATTCCAGAGTTACGATACGCAGATAACACAGTGATACTATCCAGAAGTGCAGAAGGGCTAGAGCAGCTAATTTCAGCCATAAATGGACACAGTAAGGATCAAAACCTGTTTTTAAACATAAATAAAGCAAAGATAATGACCACCGACAAAACACAATGTCAGCAAAAATTTACAGTGGGTGGTGAGGAAATAGATCAGGTCACCCATTTTGAATATCCGGGCTCCATAAATTACAAAAATGGCGACTGCTCGAAATAATTCAGAAGACGACTAGCTATGGCAATGCAGAGACTGAACAGCCTGAAGAAATTATGGCAGAGCACCAACAAAATGATAACAGTAAAAGTCTTGAGAGCCTGTGTTTTCCCTTTGGCAGCTTATGGCTGCGAATCATGGACGATTACAAAAATTTCCAGACAGAGAATCGAATCCTTCGAGTCAAAATGTTAAAGAAAGATCCTCAGAATACCCTGGACTGAGAAAAGAACAAATGTAGACATTCGGCAAGAGTTGAGCATAGAGGAGAACTGGTTTATCAATTCCATTTTGGCTAGAACTATCTCAATTTCGCTTGAAACGAATGTGACATGAAGATGAACACAGGCAAGACGGAGACTATGTTGATAACACATGAACAAGTGGAGAGAAGTTTCCACACCAGTTCCAATGACATCAAGCAAGTACGGGAGTTCAGTTATCTAGATAGTATATTCGCTGATGCTGGCAGAGTGGACAGGGAGAGCGCACATGGAATTCAGAAGGCGATCAGTGTCCACAATCACATTGCACCGATTTTAAAAACCCCTAAAATGGTTCCTTCCAATAAGAAGAGGCTGATATATACACTATTTGTTTTCTACACTTTGTTACTAATGTCAATTATGGTCCTTACTAGAAACAAAGTCAGATATAGAGCTGTGAGATGTGTTGTGTGAGATGTGTTGTGTGAGATGTGAGATGTGTTGTGTGAGATGTGTTGTGTGAGAAGTGAGATGTGTTGTGTGAGATGTGAGATGTGTTGTGTGAGATGTGAGATGTGTTGTGTGAGATGTGTTGTGTGAGAAATGTTGTGTGAGATGTGAGATGTGTTGTGTGAGAAGTGAGATGTGTTGTGTGAGATGTGAGATGTGTTGTGTGAGATGTGAGATGTGTTGTGTGAGATGTGTTGTGTGAGAAATGTTGTGTGAGATGTGAGATGTGTTGTGTGAGAAGTGAGATGTGTTGTGTGAGATGTGAGATGTGTTGTGTGAGAAGTGAGATGTGTTGTGTGAGATGTGTTGTGTGAGATGTGAGATGTGTTGTGTGAGATGTGTTGTGTGAGAAGTGAGATGTGTTGTGTGAGATGTGTTGTGTGAGAAATGTTGTGTGAGATGTGTTGTGTGAGAAGTGTTGTGTGAGAAGTGCGATGTGTTGTGTGAGATGTGTTGTGTGAGATGTGAGATGTGTTGTGTGAGATGTGTTGTGTGAGAAGTGAGATGTGTTGTGTGAGATATGTTGTGTGAGAAATGTTGTGTGAGATGTGTTGTGTGAGATGTGAGATGTGTTGTGTGAGATGTGTTGTGTGAGAAGTGAGATGTGTTGTGTGAGATATGTTGTGTGAGAAATGTTGTGTGAGATGTGTTGTGTGAGAAGTGTTGTGTGAGAAGTGAGATGTGTTGTGTGAGATGTGTTGTGTGAGATGTGAGATGTGTTGTGTGAGATGTGTTGTGTGAGAAGTGAGATGTGTTGTGTGAGATGTGTTGTGTGAGAAATGTTGTGTGAGATGTGTTGTGTGAGAAGTGTGGTGTGAGAAGTGAGATGTGTTGTGTGAAATGTGTTGTGTGAGAAGTGAGATGTGTTGTGTGAGATGTGTTGTGTGAGAAGTGAGATGTGTTGTGTGAGATGTGTTGTGTGAGAAGTGAGATGTGTTGTGTGAGATGTGAGATGTGTTGTGTGAGATGTGTTGTGTGAGAAGTGAGATGTGTTGTGTGAGATGTGTTGTGTGAGAAGTGAGATGTGTTGTGTGAGATGTGTTGTGTGAGAAATGGTGTGTGAGATGTGTTGTGTGAGATGTGTTGTGTGAGATGTGTTGTGTGAGAAGTGAGATGTGTTGTGTGAGATGTGTTGTGTGAGAAGTGAGATGTGTTGTGTGAGAAGTGTTGTGTGAGAAATGTTGTGTGAGATGTGTTGTGTGAGATGTGTTGTGTGAGAAGTGTGGTGTGAGAAGTGAGATGTGTTGTGTGAGATGTGTTGTGTGAGAAGTGAGATGTGTTGTGTGAGATGTGTTGTGTGAGAAATGTTGTGTGAGATGTGTTGTGTGAGAAGTGTTGTGTGAGATGTGTTGTGTGAGAATTTTGTTTGAGAAGTGCAGCCGGAATGATAATCCGTGACCGAATCCGAAACACCCCGCTGAGTCAGACAGTGGGGACAAACCCAGTTAGTGTCTACACTGACTCTCAACACCCCGCTGAGTTAGACAGTGGAATCAGACAATAGCGACAAACCCAGTTAGTGTCTACACTGACTTTCAACACCCCGCTGAGTCAGAAAGTGGAGTCAGACAGTAGTGACAAGCCCAGTTAGTGTCTACACTGACTCTCAACACCCCGCTGAGTCAGACAGTGGGGACAAACCCAGTTAGTGTCTACATAGACTCCCAACACTCCGCTGAGTCAGACAGTGGAGTCAGACAGTAGCGACAAACCCAGTTAGTGTCTACTCTGACTTTCAACACCCCGCTGAGTCAGACAGTGGCGACAAACCCAGTTAGTGTCTACCCTGACTCCCAACACCCCGCTGAGTCAGACAGTAGCGACAAACCCAGTTAGTGTCTACCCTGACTCCCAACACCGCGCTGAGTCAGACAGTAGAGTCAGACAGCAGCGACAAACCCAGTTAGTGTCTACTCTGACTTTCAACACCCCGCTGAGTCAGACAGTGGCGACAAACCCAATTAGTGTCTACCCTGACTCCCAACACCCCACTGAGTCAGACAGTGGGGGCAGACAGTGGCGACAAACCCAGTTAGTGTCTACAATGACTCCCAACAAATAAAGTGGTTTGCCTATTTAGCCGGAATGCCTTACGACCAGCCCGCATCAAGAACACATCATATGCAGGTCTCCAGTCCGCGAGTAGGGCCGACCTCTACATCGAGGAATCAAGAGTGTCTCAGATACACTCAAGAAGTTCAACCTACCCTAACGTCACAGCAAGCCTCCCACTTGACACATCAAATCAAGGCATCCCGGCCCTCTCTGCGAAGTCGCATGGCAAGAGCAGTAAAATAACAAAAGGAAAATAAAAAAGAATTCGAAAAACATAATCCAGCATTACGTCACTCTGGTCTACAACATAACATGCATGTACTATCCCAGACACATCATAAAGCCATCAACTAATCCATTGATCCCAAACATGTCTGAACAGAAAGTCACCGTTACTGCTTTGATAGTAACACTTAATCCAATATTAAAACAGAAGTTCGCATAATAACATTGAAATCTATATTATATATTTAACAGGAAACACGCACAACCAACATCTTCATAAATTCGTGTGACTTCCATTTGTACATAGGTCCGGCATAAATTCATTTTTTGAGCCTTCCTTTTGAGTTTCGCGGACATGCATACATAGTGAACACAGATAACTGTTATAGGATTTGTTTCAATTCTTTGCAGTAGCCAGCCATTTTCGTGTGTGTAAATGTTCGTTAGTATTGTTCACAGCTCACGAGAAAATTACCGCACAGAAGTTTGCTGTGTAAAAGCAGAGAAGAGGATAACACTATATGTTATGTTTGCGGTATGAGTTTTAAATGGAAATTCTTTCGTTAAACAATACATGGATGGGCGAGGCAATACATACAGCAACGATTTTAATCAGGTAGGCGTTCCAATACAGTTGGGTATTTCAGCGAGAAAGGCGAGAAGGATAGGTTGCGTTGACATAAAGAAATCTTCTTTCTTGCCTTTTGAGATGGGACATCGGGATTGTTCCAGTGCTGTTTCTGTTTTCTCTCATGCGGTTTTGAGAAAATGGTCTTCCACGTTCTTATGTTCGTTGTTACTCTAGAGATATGCTGCAGCTGTGATGTTTGGCGCTGGTCTCTCAAAAGCGTAAGTCAGAAATAGCTGACGATGGAATCTCGCAATTTCAAATGTCCTATGGTGCTCATGAGTTGAGCTCGGCACGTAGTCCTTTCGTAGATGGACGATAAACTCAGAAGTCCCGTGCATGCGCTATGCACGTAAAAAAAACTCTTGCAGTTGACAATAGAAATAGCAGGCGGTTATCCGCTATATGGGCACGCATTCTAAAGCTGACGATATCGCTAACCAACATCATGTGTTCACAAAATGGGAGACTCGTCCATCGGGAGATGACACAACCTTCAAGATCTCTAGAACGAGCCTGTCTGTGTGTCTCATGCCCAGTGACATTCACTGCTTCAGATATCTGTGTAAGCCACCTTTATCGTGGTCTGCCACTGGCCTTGAATCCATTGTATCTAAATAGCTTGTTTGGGGGGGGGGGGGGGAAGACCGGGGTTTTGGTAGCCTTGTTACGTGGCCTAACCATTTTAGTTGCTGTTTTTTAATGTAGTCTAATACTGGTGTTGTCCCCACCAGTCTCCTGATGTCATTTTTTCTGATCCGGTCTCTTCTTGTTACATCCAGTTTTATCGAAGGCATTTCATTTCTGCTGCTACGATTTGTCGTTTTTCAATTGGCTTGGCTTGGCTTCGTTCGTTCTCAATCTCCCGCTACCAACCCCTAAAAGGGCTTACTTACCTGAAAGTAGTCCAGAGAATGGAATGCATTGTGTCGTAGTTTACAGCTTGACTTCGATATTTGCACCGTTCGGTCCAACACATCCGACTTCAGCAAGCATTTTTTGAGTTCCGGGTTAGCATTCCCTCTTCGATCCCTTCTCCTTAGCTAGTTTGCCTTTTTGCAGCCTGTTATCCAGGATCACCGCGTGGAGGTGTAGAAGAGTCTTGGCAGCTCTGGTTCGCTGACCCTGGCGCTAGAAGTCAGCTATGGGTTGCTGACCACTGATCCAGTTTTTCAATTGATGTTATTGTCCAGTTTTGACATTGGTAGCCTAAAATATTGTGTGGACATAAATCATGTCGTATAAAGCTATTTTGGTAGTTATTATCACGTGCTTACAATTAAGTTTTAGAGTTAATTATCCAACGATCTGATTTGCCCTATTGCATCTGTGTTGGATTTCCGCTGTAAACCTTCCCTCTGCATATTACTTGCTCCCTAAGTATGTGAGATCTTTCACCTGTTTGATTTACTGCTTTTCTAGCAAGATATTGATTTGTCCTGTCTAGATATTTTCATGACCTCATTTTTCTACATTGGTTTTCATTCTGAATTTTGTACAAGTTGTATTTAGTTTTGTGGTAGCTTATCGCTGCTAATCATGGACGATTATCAAAACTTCTAGACAAAGATCGAATCCTTCGAGTTAAAATGTTACAGAAAGATCCTTAAATTAACCTGGACGGAGAAAACGACGAATGTAGACATTCGGCAAGAGTTGAGCATAGAGGAGAACTGGTTTATCAATTCCATTTTGGCTAGAAAATGCAAATACTTTAGTCACATCAAGAGACACAACGGTCTTGGGAGAACGGTGATGGAAGGTATGGTGCCAGGCAAAAGAGGAAGGGGTAGACCAAGAAGACGATGGCACCAAGATATCCAGGAATTCCTGAGTATGACTGTGGCGGAGGCTGGTGTTTTGGCAAAGAAACGAGTTTCTTTCAGACAGACTGTGATGGGAGCGACGTTCTATAAAGGTCATGCTACATGATGATGATGGTTTAGTTTGTCATTTTGCTGTTGGAATATTATTTCTGAAGTTGCTATGATTGCTTGACCGTCTTAAAAAAAAATTCATTAAATAGTTCACCAAAATGTGTTTCTTTCATTTGGGTTGGTTGTTTTACATATATGATGAACACCAACGGGGATAGCACACACCCTTGCTGTACTCCAGATTTGATGACATTTTTCTGATAGTCTCGTAATTGTTCGCTTTTGATGTAAAGACTTTTACACATGTTAATTAGGTCTTCGTTTAACTTAACTTAACGTCTTTATACTGGTTTAGAAGATTCCACATAGTCTGTATACAACCAGTTTCATTTTCATCACCTTGCTCTAAAAGCTATGAGCATCCAATGTATTCTTAAATGCATTAACTGTCATTGCCTCCACTATCTCATGTGGTAATGCATTCCAAGCATTCATCACTCTCTGACTAAAAAAATATTTTCTAATATCTAATCTGGACCTTTCTTTAGTTAATTTGTAGCTGTGCCCTCTTGTTATTGTGGGTGGCTGTATTTTGAAAAAACTTGTGATAGTATAATTAATCCATTCCTCTGATCATCTTATAAACTTGTATTGTCACCTCAAATTCTTATCTCGTCTTGACACTGTATGCCGGTTTTTTCTGAGTCTTTCCTCATAACTGTAATTCTGGAATCCCACTATTAGCTTTGTCGCTCTTTGTTGTATTCGTCCCAGCATTATTATATCTCTTCTATGATAATGACTCCACACCTGTACACATTACTTCAATCTAGGCCTAGGTAATGCTTTATCCAATTTCACTTTTACTTCCTTACTAATATGTTTAATATTTCTTGTTATTATACCTAACATTGCATTTGCCTTATTCACTGCTACCTGAACTTGCTCACTCAACTCACCTTACCTGTATGATCTATTATAACCCCTAGGTCCCTTTCTTTATCTATCTTTCTAATATTCCGCACAGAAAACGGGAAAACTAGTCGGTCGTTGCTTGTATGGCACTTGCGCCACCTTGACCAACAGATCTCGAACGGCATTGAATTATGCTATTATCATAAACAATTGAAACAGCGTTTCAGTAGAAAGTTGCCAGTTCCAAACAGTCCCTACGTTCATAGCAAATTTCGGAGTACACTGTCAATTCCGAATAATGTTCTAGACGTTGACAAAGTGTTGCAACAGGGCGAAAGTGGAAGTGACCCACATAATAATCATCATTATCATCATGTACGAGGCATGTTCAAATGAAACCGGACCCAGTGACTTTATTACAAACATGAAAGTTACATCATCTGGGGTGACAGGATTAAATATAGCAATTGTTATGAAGCAAATATGCCACAGGGTTAGTTAGAAAAAGTCGGCATAGGCATTCAGACACGGATCCCACTGCTTGGGTAGACGGGGGATGCCGTCCGAAGAAAATGACTGGTTGGTCACTGAGGCGATGGCGTCTGCATCGGAGTTGAGTCTTTGTCCCTTCAGATATTTGTTAAAGGGTCCGAACAAAAGAAAGTCACAAGGGCACATATCGGGGCTATAGATGGGTGTGGCAGTACTTCCCACCTTTTCTGTGCTTACGCTTTCTGGACAATGTTCGGACATGTGGACGCGCATTGTCGTTTATTGTTTATTGCTGTATGCAGCTTGTCTAGTGCGTCATTGTAGATGATGGCAGTGATGTTCACGCCAGGCACTTTAAAGTCTACCAACAAAGTCCCTCATGGTAAAACAAAAAACAGTCAGCATAACGTTTCCAGCGGAAATGTGTGACTTGAATGTTGTTGGTTTCGGTGATCCGGAACGTTTCCATTGCATGCTAACAGTTTTGCTTCTCGACCCATAGTGGTGACACCACGACTCATCCCCTGCCTTTATACGCAAAAAATACAAATCACCCTCCTCTTCGTATCGTAGCAAGTGGATCAAACTCCTTCCCATGCGTTCTTCCTTATGGTGGTTGGTCAGCAACGGAGGTACCCATTGTCAACACACCTTCCGACACTTCAGTTCATTGCTAAAGACTATTTGAACTGTTCCTAGCGACACAGCGAATTCCTATGCTAGCGAACGTAAGCTCCGGCGACGGTCCACACGAGCTGTGGAATCAATGTTAGCGATGACTTCTTCTGACGCAACAATATGCGCCTGCCCTGGTCTCGGAAGATCTTTTATTTACTCACCTCCTTCTTTAACCATCGTTTACCAGTTCTTCGCTGCCTGCATTCTGCGGTGAATGTCAACTGGTCGACATCCTTCAGCTGTTGGAACGGTGAATGTCAACTGGTCGACATCCTTCAGCTGTTGGAGCGGTGAATATCAACTGGTCGACATCCTTCAGCTGTTGGAGCGGTGAATGCTAACTGGTCGACATCTTACAGCTGTTGGAACGGTGAATGTCAACTGGTCGACATCCTTCAGCTGTTGGAGCGGTGAATATCAACTGGTCGACATCCTTCAGCTGTTGGAGCGGTGAATGCTAACTGGTCGACATCTTACAGCTGTTGGAACGGTGAATGTCAACTGGTCGACATCCTTCAGCTGTTGGAACGGTGAATATCAACTGGTCGACATCCTTCAGCTGTTGGAAACTGAATGAGCTCTCGCTGACCAATTCTGGATCACACTCCACGTTTCCAACGGCTTGCTGAAGAAACAATGAGTCTGATGGTAATGAAATTTTGCAAACTTAACGGTTGGTATGTGCTGTTTACACCAGAAGTGACGTCATCATGATCATCGTTCGAATGTTCACTTGTTGGATTTTGGTCCGGTTTCATTTGAACACGCCTCGTAGCATGTCCTTGATAGAAATCGCTCTCAACACATCAGTTTGATAGGAATCTAGATAAGCAGTCAGTTTACCCACCTTCTCCCTGTTTATGTCCAGGATGTCCTTGATGTCTTTTATCCATCTACGACTTGCTCGGCCTCTGCCTCGTCTTCCTGGAACAATGCCCTCCAGAAGTCCTTTTTCCAGTCCGTAATGGCACTCCATGTGGCCGATACACCTTAGTTTCCTAGACATAACGTGTTTTATTATTTGATTTAAATATCAGTGATAAACGTATTTAATCACTTCACCAAGATAAGCGAAGTTTCGTTGGTTTCTACATGGAGGTATTATATATCTACTGTTGGCGAAAAACCACCCTTGGCATCTGTAAATATTGAAAACAATAGCTGAGCAAAAATTCCGACGCCTCTTCTCAATATGACGTGTTGCAGATCCTTCTGCGTAGACATGTATCCAAGATTGTTTTGGTTAATTTTGTTCAATTGTATTCAGTGCAGTAATTCGTTTTTGTAGATCACCATATTGGTACCTGATTACAAGACCACAGACGTGTATATATTTTCAGGTTATCAGCTACGTTTCTAAGCATGTAATATTATTTTGTAATAGTTTAATATAAACACTTTTATAAAAAATACTAACACGTTTACAACCCAAGTGGCCCGCCGATGTCCCTATGTATGACAAGGACAATAATAGCACCACTGCCCCCCCCCCCCCGAGAGGATGTCGTAAGAGGCTACTAACTGCGTGACATTGAACACCGGCCAAGGTTGAATAGTTTTTTAGAACCGCGTAGATGGCCCCTAACAGGCTGAGGGTCTACTTTGCTTTAGTGCTTGATTCTAAACAAATCGGTTAACCACCCTCCGAGGTAATCGTCCCAACACAGCGGAGTAATAAGCTGCTCGAGCCTAGTCCACCATGTAGGACATCCATCGCCCGACTACATCCAGCTAACGCAAGAGCTGAGACCTGTACAGGGTGTCCATCCCCTGTAGACTAACAGGACGATTAAGGCTAAGTCTAGGAACATGTTTGTAGTTTACTGTATCCTTCAACTGATGCCGTCGAGCGTAGTGGGGAGCTGCAGGGCATATAACTTAAACCGGAAGTGCTGCTCTGGCTGTTTTGAGCCCATGTTGGTTTCGGATGTCTTTGATGTTGCTTATCCATTTGCCTCGCGGACTTCCTCGTCTCTAAACTCCAATCTCCCACTGTTGTAAGTTTTTAATGCCAGCCGATCTGGTTTCATTCTCATGAGATGACCAAACCACTTAACCTTCTATGCATGTATTCTTGTGAGGATGTTGCTCCACAGATGTTATGATGTCATTTCTCATTCTGTCTCTTCTGGTAACATTAATGTCATTTCTCATTCTGTCTCTTCTGGTAACATTAATGCCATTTCTCATTCTGTCTCTTCTGGTAACATTAATGTCATTTCTCATTCTGTCTCTTCTGGTAACATTAATGTCATTTCTCATTCCGTCTCTTCTGGTAACATTAATGCCATTTCTCATTCCTTCTCTTCTGGTAACATTATTGTCATTTCTCATTCTGTCTCTTCTGGTAACATTAATGTCATTTCTCATTCCGTCTCTTCTGGTAACATTAATGTCATTTCTCAGGTATCTCATTTCACAAGTTAAAATTCTCTTTTCTCGTTCATTGAACAGACGCATTGTTTGGCACTGATAGCACATAATTGGTACGAACATAGTGTTTATCAGTTGGCGTTTTGATTCTATACTGATGATCTGATCTTTGAGTAGTGGTGACAGTTGCTAGGTCACTGCACTTGCTTTTTGGCATCAGGTTTTGACATCTCTGTCCAAATCTCCGTCCCCGGTGAAAATGCTTACCATGTACTTGAAATCGTGCGCCTGTCTGAGCCGTTGTTGATGGTAGGTTTATATAACTACTCTTAGCAATACTATAAACAAATAAGTATCATGCACGTTACAGATCGCCGATCTTACAAGTATAAACCTATTTTGCAAGGTACTGAGTGGTATCAAGGTAAGACGTCAGCCTCGGGTGCTGGAGGTCGCGGGTTCAAATCACGGAATTTTTCACGTGGGCTGCCTGGTATTCCCCCGGATCTCTGAGTGGTAGAGATCTGACGCCCGTGTGCAGTGTCGCGCACGTTAAAAATCCCCTAGCAGTTGGAAATTGAATAGAGAAGGGTTACCGGTCGCTGAAAGGACAGTAATCATAATTATGTTATAAATCTACCCAATCTATTACGGAATTTTTTCCAGTACTACGGAGTTCATGCATAGTGCTGAGATGCTCCACAAGTATGGAGAAGAACAGAGCAGTTATAGGTTCAACAATGATATCACTTCTTCGACCAAACTAAACTAAGGCTTGGGATGAAGACGATGAGCAGCGCATGAGTTGCAGTGGTCAGCGACCCATAGCTGACTGATAGAGTCAGGGTCAGCGACCCATAGCTGACTGATAGAGTCAGGGTCAGCGACCCATAGCTGACTGATAGAGTCAGGGTCAGCGACCCATAGCTGACTGATAGAGTCAGGGTCAGCGACCCATAGCTGACTGATAGAGTCAGGGTCAGCGACCCATAGCTGACTGATAGAGTCAGGGTCAGCGACCCATAGCTGACTGATAGAGTCAGGGTCAGCGACCCATAGCTAACTGATAGAGTCAGGGTCAGCGACCCATAGCTGACTGATAGGGTCAGGGTCAGCAACCCATAGCTGACTGATAGGGTCAGGGTCAGCGACCCATAGCTGACTGATAGGGTCAGGGTCAGCGACCCATAGCTGACTGATAGGGTCAGGGTCAGCAACCCATAGCTGACTGATAGGGTCAGGGTCAGCGACCCATAGCTGACTGATAGGGTCAGGGTCAGCGACCCATAGCTGACTGATAGAGTCAGGGTCAGCGACCCATAGCTGACTGATAGAGTCAGGGTCAGCGACCCTTAGCTGACTGATAGAGTCAGGGTCAGCGACCCATAGCTGACTGATAGGGTCAGGGTCAGCGACCCATAGCTGACTGATAGGGTCAGGGTCAGCGACCCATAGCTCACTGATAGGGTCAGGGTCAGCGACCCATAGCTGACTGATAGGGTCAGGGTCAGCGACCCATAGCTGACTGATAGGGTCAGGGTCAGCGACCCATAGCTGACTGATAGGGTCAGGGTCAGCGACCCATAGCTGACTGATAGGGTCAGGGTCAGCGACCCATAGCTGACTGATAGGGTCAGGGTCAGCGACCCATAGCTGACTGATAGTGTCAGGGTCAGCGACCCATAGCTGACTGATAGGGTCAGGGTCAGCGACCCATAGCTGACTGATAGGGTCAGGGTCAGCGACCTATAGCTGACTGATAGAGTCAGGGTCAGCAACCCATAGCTGACTGATAGAGTCAGGGTCAGCGACCCATAGCTGACTGATAGAGTCAGGGTCAGCGACCCATAGCTGACTGATAGGGTCAGGGTCAGCGACCCATAGCTGACTGATAGAGTCAGGGTCAGCGACCCATAGCTGACTGATAGGGTCAGGGTCAGCGACCATTAGCTGACTGATAGAGTCAGGGTCAGCGACCCATAGCTGACTGATAGGGTCAGGATCAGCGACCCATAGCTGACTGATAGGGTCAGGGTCAGCGACCCATAGCTAACTGATAGGGTCAGGGTCAGCGACCCAAAGCTGACTGATAGTGTCAGGGTCAGCGACCCATAGCTGACTGATAGGGTCAGGGTCAGCGACCTATAGCTGACTGATAGCGTCAGGGCCAGCGAACGAGAGCTGCCAAGACCCTTCTACACCTCCACACGGTGATCCTAAATAACCGGCTGCAGCAGGGCAGACTGGCTAAGGAGAAGGGATCGAAGAGGAAATGTTAACGCGGTACTAAAAAAATGTTTGCTGGCGTCGGATATGTTGGACCGAAAGGTGCAAATATCGCAGTAAACCTGTAAACTACGACACAACGCATTCTGTTCTCTGGACTACATTCTGCTACTTAAGCCCTTTCAGGGTTTGGTAGCGGGAGATTGAGAACGAACGAAGCCAAACTAAAGCTTTTTGTCAGGTAGGTTGCCATTACTTCCTGCACGTACAGAAGCGATCGTGCTAAGAAGAAAACACTATGTGCTGAATGGACACGCGGGATTCGTTCCAGGTGCGAAGGGATTGTAAACCCGACGTTTGGCCCCTGGGTCACGCTGTCTCGATTCTTAAAAAGTTAGTTGCCCGTCGCAAGCGAAGATGCCGACATCAACTTATGGTTTTTATCTTGATGGGGAAAATCGCACTGTATTTGGATTATAGTGAGGAAGAGCCTGCGTTGGTCATCAACCTCACTCTCTGGTCCCGAGCTACCTTGGGCCAGTGGCAAGACATAAGTCAAGACGACTGGAGGTAATTTAGGATGCAGGTACTCTGGTCCCACCTTTTTTGAGACCAGCGATTGCTTTAAACCTGCAGGGCTTGAACCCACGCCGTTTCCGTTCATTCCTTTCAATGGCGAGTGTCTTACCTTTCGACGCCAGCGAACCCACGTAACAGAACAGAGATGTTCCGCTACCGCAGAGTCTAGATGGGTAGGCTGGACAGAACAAAGATACAACGAGCAAGAGTTCTTAGTTCTTAGTTCCTGGTTTTTAATTCGTAGTTATTAATTATTAATTCTTAGCTCTTAATTTTTAGTTTTTAACTCTTAGTTCTTAATTCTCAATTTTTAATTCTTAGTTCTTATTTTTTAGTTCTTAATTCTTAGTACTTAATTCGCAGTCCACAGTTCTTAATTCTTAGTTCTTAATAATTTGTTTTTAACTCTTAGTTCTTAATTCTTAGTCTTTATTTCTTATTTCTTGGTTCTTAATTCTTAATTCCTAATTCTTTATTCTTAGTTCTTAGTTCCTGGTTCTTAATACTCAGTTTTTAATTTTTAGTTTTTAATTCTTAGTTCTTAATTCTTAGTACTTAATTCGTAGTCCACAGTTCTTAATTCTTAGTTCCCAATTCTTAGTTCTTAATAATTTGTTTTTAATTCTTAGTTCCTAATTATTAGTTCTTAATTATTAGTTCTTAATTCTTAGTTCATAGTTCTTAATTCTTAGTTTGTAATTCTTGATACTTAATTCTTAGTTATTATTTCTTACTTCTAAATTCTTAGTTATTAATCCGTAGTTCTTAGTTCCTAATTCTTAGTTCTTAATTCTTAGTTCCTAATTCTTAGTTCTTAATTCTTAGTTTTTAATCTTTAGTTCTTAATTCTTAGCTTTTAGTTCTCAATTCTTAGTTCTTAATTTATAGTTCTTAATTCTTAGTTCTTAATTCTTAGTTCTTATATTTTAATTCTTAGTTCTAAGTTCATAAGTCTTAGTTCTTAAACCTTAGTTATTAATTCTTAGTTCTTAATTGTTAGTTCTTAATTCTTAGTTATGAATTCTTAGTTATGAATTCTTTATTCTTTGTTCTTAATTCTTAGTTTTTAGTCGACCAGTATTTCTACAGGGGCAGATGCCCCTGTGCAGATCTCAGTTCTGGAATAAGCTGGATGTAATCGGGAGAAGGGTTTCCTGCTTAGAGGGCTAGGCTCGAGCAGCTTATTATTCCGCTGCTTACGGAGGGTGGTTAACCGATGTACCCCGCAGCCTGTTAGGCGCCATCTATGCTGCTCTAAACAAACCACCTTATCATTGCCGGCGTTAAACCATGCCATACAGTTATTCGCTTCTTACAACTTGCCCTCTGTGGGGCAGTGGTGTTATTCGTGTCCTTGTCATACACAAAGACCCAGACAAACTACTTAGACAAGAGTTTAAAGATAAAAAAGACACGCAGACAAGTAATAAAAAGTGTATGAAAAATTCCATTGCCATGGCATGGAGACATGCAATTGAAGATACTGGAAGTCAAAATTCCGACGAAAGGAAGAACGGCGGCGTTGAAGAAATGGATACATCACACATGCCTGCAGGAACGTCGGGGTAGGAGCAGGCTGACTTATTCTCAGTTAGCGAGGTATGCGGAGAACAGAGGTCAGGACGATCGCATGACGTCAGCATCTGTCTCTGCGCGGACTAACCTGATAATGCAGGTACAGAAAAATGTACAAAGGTCAACGTGCATGTTCTGGTATTCAGGACGATGCAAGCTCAACCGACATGAACATCTGATAATCGGTAAAATGGACACCGAATAAAAAGTTAGAAAAGATAATCCAAGCTTTGAAATATATGTGGGTATTTAGAAGACTTCATGGAAAGAAAAGAAAACAAATGTGGAGGTATTGAAAACAAGAGGAGGTGAAAAAAAAATTAAGGACCGAAATCAAGGTTAGACAGTTAAGATATATTAACCTTGTAACAAGACATACCTCCGGGCTGAAGACCATATTAGAGCATAGGGTGGATAACAGTCATCCACGACGCAGACAACATTATAGGTGGGTGGATAACATCAGGAGAGGGACTGGAAAAAGCCAGACAGATTGCACTATTATGGCAAGAGATAGAATACACTGGGGGTCCATTGCAACGGACCTTCGATGCGGAGATTGCACTTCAAATGGACTGAATCTTCAGTCTCCACACCTGTCATGCCTTCTCTGACAGTCTCCACACCTGTCATGCCTTCTCTCACAGTCTCCACACCTGTCATGCCTTCTCTCACAGTCTCCACACCTGTCATGCCTTCTCTCACAATCTCCACATCTGTCATGCCTTCTCTCACAGTCTCCACACCTGTCATGCCTTCTCTCACAGTCTCCACACCTGTCATGCATTCTCTCACAGTCTCCACACCTGTCATGCCTTCTCTCACAGTCTCCACACCTGTCATGCCTTATCTCACAGTCTCCACACCTGTCATGCCTTATCTCACAGTCTCCACACCTGTCATGCCTTATCTCACAGTCTCCACACCTGTCATGCCTTCTCTCACAGTCTTCACACCTGTCATGCCTTCTCTCACAGTCTCCACACCTGTCATGCCTTATCTCACAGTCTCCACACCTGTCATGCCTTATCTCACAGTCTCCACACCTGTCATGCCTTATCTCACAGTCTCCACACCTGTCATGCCTTCTCTCACAGTCTTCACACCTGTCATGCCTTCTCTCACAGTCTCCACACCTGTCATGCCTTCTCTCACAGTCTCCACACCTGTCATGCCTTATCTCACAGTCTCCACACCTGTCATGCCTTCTCTCACAGTCTCCACACCTGTCATGCCTTATCTCACAGTCTCCACACCTGTCATGCCTTCTCTCACAGTCTCCACACCTGTCATGCCTTCTCTCACAGTCTCCACACCTGTCATGCCTTATCTCACAGTCTCCACACCTGTCATGCCTTCTCTCACAGTCTCCACACCTGTCATGCCTTATCTCACAGTCTCCACACCTGTCATGCCTTCTCTCACAGTCTCCACACCTGTCATGCCTTCTCTCACAGTCTCCACATCTGTCATGCCTTCTCTCACAGTCTCCACACCTGTCATGCCTTCTCTCACAGTCTTCACACCTGTCATGCCTTCTATCACAGTCTTCACACCTGTCATGCCTTCTCTTACAGTCTCTCCATTCTGGTATGCCTTCTCTTATGCTTCCTGGCTATAGATGGGACAAAGAATCGGTATTCAGTGGACACTATTGTCACAATTTACGTTCAGCAAGCTAAAGAAAGGCATTACCGATAAATACAGCAGATGGAATGCAGATTATTATCAGGCAAAACAAACTACAAGTGAAACGGACATTCCAACAAGACTCCCAGAGCGTACTCCAAGCCAGATCGAGCCTCAATCCAGGGAGACGGCGTGGGCTAGTGGTTAAGTGGCACGGCTTATAATTCGAAGATGCTGGGACCGATCCCTATCACAGTACCCGCCGTTACCCCAGGGAAGCAAACCCTTACACAGGGCATGACAAGGCAGATCATTACATAACATGCATGTTGAAGTCGGATGCACTGGGTCGACAGGTGCAAAATAAAAACCGTACAACGCACGCCGCCTAGGGGAATAGAGAAATAAGGGGAATGCAAGAAAGGAAGAAATTAAAACCTTAACCGAAATAGACTCACGTGAAATTAAATATTACATTAGAACGCCCTCCAGGCATCGAGGACACGAACACACTCGCTAGAGACAGAAGTTCACCGCATAAGAGTAATACAGCAACCACATACGATGAGACACAAGCAGGGATCAAGATGCTGAGAAGCGCATGAGCTGCATAGTCAGCAACCAATAGCTGACTGCTAGCCTCAGGGTCAGCGAACCAGAGCTGCCAAGACCCTTCTACACCTCCACCCGGTGATCCTGGATAACAGGATACAACAGAGCAGACTGACTAAGGACAAGGGATCGGAAAGGGAATGCTAACCCGGTACTCAAAAAATGTTTGCTAAAGTCAGATGTGTTGGACCGAAAGGTGCAAATATCGCAATCAAGCTGTAAACTACGACACAACGCATTCCGTTACCTGAACTACATTCTGCTACTTAAGCCCTTTCAGGTTTTGATAGCGGGAGATGTAGAACGAGCCAAGCCAAGCCAAGCCAGACACAAGCAGACATCAGGGCTACGTACAGAGCAAAACGGAAAAAGACCACCCTTACCACATAGAAAACGATGCCTACCCCTCGAGGTGAGATCAGGTGATCATTCCCTGTGTATGCACAGGTCACAAACGACTGACGTGTCACCTATATAATAATTAAAAGGTTGGCACTACCGACCTTTGCACCTGCGGTCCTGCCACATGACAACAGAACACACCTTGTAGCTCTTTCCATTGTTCACCCATAAAAGAAGTAGCATTTGACCAGTGTACTACAACCAGAAAAAGTAAGAGATTGTACGGGGCATCAAGTCGACTGCTGTCTTCGTTAGAGTCATTGACGTCAAGGTATGGGCGTCACATTTGATCGGCGCATGACATGGAAAAGTCAGATCGAGAGAAACCGAATGAGAGCCAGAGAAAGAATGGCAATCATGAGGAAACTTGCTGGCACAAGCTGGGGAGCAGACGAAAGAATACTCGAGAAACTGTACACTGGAAGAGTGAGACCAGTTCTCGAGTATGGCATTGCGTCATGGGCAACAGCAGCAAAGGCGAACTTTGATAAAATTAGCAAACTTCAAAACCAAGCCATGAGAGTTATAACAGGAGGCATGAAGTCAACGCCAATTGTAGAACTTGAAACGATTACAAATCCGCAATCCATGACCGATAGAGGACATACGAGGATCAGAGAAAGCACATGTGGCCATCACCAGTGGCAACACTAGACAAACTCTATGGCAGTGTCGACAGCCTCATGATGACAGCTGCTTTCTTCGAATAAATTCAAGTTGACGTCTGGCAGCGTACGTTAGAGTCATTGAAGTCAAGGTCTGAAGATAAACGAGGAAGCTGAAGAAAAAAACGAAGAGCGAAGCTTTGCGGATTCAAGGCCAAGCTCCAGAGAATGTGCGTTAAAGACAATGCCACGTGCGATTGTTAAGCCTCCAAACAAACAGAACATTCCGACTTATGAAGACCGAAGGGAGGCAGTCAAGCCTGGGGAAGCGACCATTGCTCGAAAAGCTGTGGGGGACCGGCGAAGACCTAAAATGCAGTCATCGTCTTATAATTCATATTGCTAGATGCATAGCATCAGTTGATCGAAGAAGAAGAGAAGAATAAGAAGAAGACGACGACTGTCAGAATGAACATTGAGCATACGTGTTCAACCTGGGAGAAACAGAGAAGCACACGTAACAATACCAAGTACCTTTTGTGGACAAACTGAATGGAAATATAAAAAAATCGATGACTGAGACAACTACTTGATTTTGATAAGTTCAGGCAGATATATTATGCATCATATTAAATATACAACAACGTACTAATATGCATATTCTCCAACTACAATGTACGCACAATTAATCATAATAACGTGGTCACATTTAAATGCCCTACGCTGCAGTTTTTCTACCTACCATTTTATATGTGTGTGAGACCTGGACCGTCTATAATCGCCATATTGGAAAAAAGTAATCACTTCCGCATAGACTGCATGCGAAAACTGCTGCGGATTAGATGACAGGAGATGGTGCCAAATGCAGATGTGTTAGCGCGATCGGGCATGTCCAATATGCACACCATGAAATGTGCAGCACAGCTGAGATGGGCTGGTCATGGTCATCTGTAGTTCTAAACTATAGATGGTCAGGGGGTGGTCATGTGATACACATGTCGTATCAACGTCAATCACAAAAGCTAGAATATGGTGAACTAAAATGGCAAGAGAGCAATCGGTCGTCAGCGGAAACGGTACATGGTAACGCTTAAGAAATCACTGTTGCACTGCGATATTAACCGTTATGACTGAGAAAGAATCGCCACCATTCGCACAGACAGCCGCAGCACTATTGCTGAAGGTATGCAGATACATCTGCTCACAAAAACCCTTTTTTAACACCCGGTGGAAATGCGACAGACAATTCAGTACTCAGACTGGCTTATTTAGCAATCTTCGAACTCGTGTGAACAGTGAATAATGACAAAGTGCTCCTTAACGATTACTATGGACGAACAACATCGACATTTAAAAGCTAGTATGAAAATAATTAAACTCTTAACTTAATCATATTTAAACGCGGATGAGAAAATAGTTCATTGTCCCACTTAATCAAATATAAACGCTGATAAGAAAATAACGACTTATTTGTCCAATGTTTGGACACCAGCTGCAGTGTACAAAACTTGAACCTAGACGAAATGTTTTAAAGACAACGCGCCCCACACTGACTAGTGCCGAACAACGGGGCATTGAAAATGTAATGAGTTAACACAGTTTATCTAGATAGAACTGCTGGAGAAACCTGCTCTGGACATCACCTGCCTTACGCAACATGGAAGTACCTAAGAAGGCTCTAAACAAGTGATTCGCCATAAAGGAAGAGAAGGGTATGCTGCGACCTGTGACTGTGGAAACATGCAATATGGATAACATGTTGATGGGGAAATGACACGGCAATCCATGGGGCTGAACATTAGAAACAGGAAGTCTGACGTTGTTCCCAGGACACACACAAATAATGAAGTACCATATTTAAACGCTAATTGGAACATAATTAAACACTGGTATAAGCATAAACGATAACATAGAATTAATTAAAATGAGATGTAATAAAAATCCTTACGCTAATATAAGTATTATTGTAATTCTAAACAATTCAAAAGCAATGTAAACATTATCTATGCTCAAAAAAAACAACATTAACTACTTATAAATTGAGTTGGCTTCAGCTTTCATTTCATACGAAATCCCAGAACACCTTTAACTAGCCTTAACTTCCCTTTTTATACGTCATGCGCCCTATAGAAACCATAGTTTTCTTAGCGGGGTAGAGGCCACCGAGGGACGGAAACTTTCCTGCCACAGGCCTTTTTCGAAAAGTCTCAAAGCTCGTGCAATGATATGCGTGCCGTTACGGGTACATGGAACTACTTTGACCAATCACAGACCAGCACGTGCTTATAATGCGCACACGTAGAATTTTTAACGCAATGGTATCAGCAAACGCGGTCCCCTGGCAACATGTAGCACGCCAAGTTGTGTTCTGCGGCCTGTGCAATGAACGATACGACATAAGACAGGTTTAAAAGAAGAATGAGATATAAGATATGAACTCTGAATGAATTTAACCTCATTAAGCGACTACTCTTCTACCCACGAGGGCATGTCAGAGGAGATGACGGGCGGGGTGTTGTAGAGACATTTGTTGTGCTTACAAATCCTACGCGCAGACAAGAGGGTGAATGTTTGTGCCTTTGCATGACAGTTAGTTAGGTATCGGTTCCCTTTTACCTTGATGGGCGGCGTGGGGAGCCTTAGTCGTCTCTCCTGAACCAACGTTGAAAATACGCAGACGATCCACTTTCCACTCAGACGACCTCGTGCCCTTAAGCCAGACCATCGATCTTTGTAACCTCGCAGTAGTAGCTGATAATAATGGTACTGATAGTAGTACAACAGTAGTATCAGTGAAAATAGTAGAGATTAAAGTAACAAATAATAATAATAAAAGTAGTAGTAATGATAACAATAGGTGTAGTGATAATAGAAATAGTAATTATAATAATAGTAGTAATAATGATACATGTGGTAATTGATAACTGTAGTAGAAGTAGTAATAGTGGTAGTAGTGATAGTAGAAGTAGTAGTGACAATAGTAACAGTAGTGTTAATAGTAGTTGTAGTGATAATATTAGTTGTAGTAATAATAGTAGTCGTATTGATAGTAGTAGTAGTAGTAGTAGTGATAATAGTAGTTGTAGTGATATTAGTAGTAGTAGTGATAATAGCAGTTCTATTGATATTAGTAGTAGTAGTGATAATAGTAGTTGTAGTGTTATTAGTAGTTGTAGGGATATTAGTAGTTGTAGTGATACTAGTATTTGTAGTGATAGTAGTAGCTATATTGATAGTAGTAATAGTAGTAGTAGTAGTAGTAGTAGCAGTGGTTATGAAAATATGATCGCACATATCTCATTTTTGCCAGTAGACCACCATTTGTAAGCGATGTCGTTAACTTCAGAGTTGTACCATGCGCGTGTAAACGAGCATTCTCTGGAATATGTTTCCTTCCCAAGCTCTATTACTTTCACAAGGTGGACACAAGAACCTCCGAGTTTTTGTGTTCATCTCCAATCGGTGCAGGAGAGCTGCTCAGCAACTCTTTCAACGTTTCTATGAAAAGCTTCAAAATCAATGTAGCTTCCTTGCACAGAAACGTTCCAACTGGTGCGTTACTATCACCAAAGGTGCTCAGATCGCGGAGGCTCAGTGAAAGCGTGTCTGCCGCGCCGTGATTGGACTGTATATCCGAAATACAATACATCTCGCAGCACACGTCTGAGGCTATCTCCATTGTCTGCTTGGATGAGCCATTTTTACTATTCGGGACGAATAAATAACACATCTGAAACACAGACAGACAGTGTTGCTATATCAGTCATAAGAAAACCAATTTTCTAAGTTCGGATGTGAACTTTTGTACAGTCAGAGCAAAGAACCGAACTTTCTAAACTCAACTGATGTGCTAAATTGGTGAACTATGATATTTCCTAAGAGACAAACGGACTTGGGATGAAAAGAATGGGTAGGTCAAATACCTTGTTCTTCTTTATCGATCAACTGATGCTGTGCGTCTAGCCTGGTGAGGTTCACGAAGGAGACTGGGCGTGTCATGTCTTCGCCGCTCCCCCCCCCCCCACCCCACTGCTTTCCGAGCATGGTTGCTCCCCCAGGACAGACTGCCTCTCTTTGGTCTGCATAGGTAGGGCATTCTTGCAGAATATGTTCTGGTGTTTGCTTGGGTGCTCCACAATCGCACGTGGCTGTGTCTCTGAGACCCATTCTGTGGAGGTGGGCCTTGAGTCTACAATGTCCCGTTCTGAGTGAAGATCTTTGTCTGCCCATCTCTGCCAAGTTTGTCTATGCTGTCATTTTCTGGTTTGTATTCTTTGTGCTGATCTCTTCATTCTGTCCTCATGGATCGTTTGATGAGTTTCATTGGTTCTCTATAGCTTTGTGGATGGGCAATCTGCTTGCCGACACTTCCTTCTTTTCTTAGCTCTTCTGCCTTCTCATTTCTATGGATCCCACAGGGGGGGTTAGGTCAAAGATCAATTGGTAATTCATGTGGAAGGGAAAGTCATTAAAGATGGTCTAGTGTGTAAAGCTGACAGGCCTCGTTCAGAACTGGAAGCAGTCAATGAAAACGTTTCAGCTCCATGCAGAGCATAGCACAAGCAAAGAGTCAGTCATGCTTGGAATCACTGGAAGAAGTGGAAACCTTTGCGTATTTGAGCAGCACCATCGACACCTCAGGGGGAGCAGAGACATGTGTAAGACTTCTGGGGGAGCAGAGACAGATGTAAGACTTCAGGGGCGCAGACACAGATGTAAGACTTCAATGGGCGCAGAGACAGTTGTAAGATTCCAAGAGGCGCAGAGACAGATGTAAGACTACTGGGGATACAGAAACAGATGCAAGACTTCATGAGGCGCAGACAGATGTAAGACTTCAGGGGGCGCAGAGACAGATGTAAGACTTCAGGGGGCGCAGACACAGATGTAAGACTTCAGGGGGCGCAGATGCAGATGTAAGACTTCAGAGGGCGCAGAGACGGATGTAAGACTTCAGGAGGCGCAGAGTTAAATGTCAGACGTTAAGTGTCGCAGAGACAGATTTAAGACTTGAATGGGCGCAGAGACAGATATAAGAGTTCAGAGGGTACAGATACAGATGTAAGACTTCAGGAGGCGCAGAGACAGATGTAAGACATCATTGAACGCAGAGACAGATGTAAGACTTCAGGGGGTGCAGAGGCAGATGTAAGACGTCGGTAGTCGCAGAGACAGATGTAAGACTTAAAGGGGCGCAGGGACAGATGTAAGAATTCAGAATGCGCAGAGACAGAAGTAAGACTTCAGGAGGCGCAGAGTTAAATGATAGACGTTAAGTGGCGCAGAGACGGATGTAAGACTTCAGGGCGTGCAAAGACAGATGTAAGACTTTATTGAACGCAGAGACAGATGTAAGACTTCAAAGGGTACAGGCACAGATGTAAGACTTCAGGGGGTGCAAAGACAGATGTAAGACTTTATTGAACGCAGAGACAGATGTAAGACGTCAATGGGCACAGAGATAACTGTAAGACTTCAGGGGGCGCAGACACAGATGTAAGACGTCAGGGGGCGCAGAGGCAGATTTAAGACTTCAAGGGGTCGCAAAAAAAAGATGTAAGACTTCAAGGGGTGCAGAATTAAATGTCAGACGTTAAGTGGTGCAGAGACAGATGTAAGACTTGAATGGGCGCACAGACAGATGTAGGAATTCAGAGGGTACAGACACAGATGCGAGACTTCAGGGGGCGCAGAGACAGATGTACGACTTCATTGAACGCAGAGACAGATGTACGACTTCAATGGGCACAGAGAAAAATGTAATACTTCAGGGGGCGTAGAGACAGATGTAAGACAAGAACACTATTTATGATATTGAAAAAAATTTATGGAAATTCACTAAAATAAGGACTCATACTATACTAAAATTGTTCAATTCCAAAGTCAAGTAAGTACTTCTGTACGGACTAGAAATTTGGAGAAAAGCAATACAGAGAAAACGCGATTAGTTACTCAATACATGTCTAGGAAGGGTATTGGATGTTGGCTGGCAATGACATGATGAGGAACGAAGACTTGTGGGAAATGGGCCTATAACAGCCAGTTGAGCACGTATCGAACGTAGGAAATGGGATTGGATAAAACGCGCGCTTCGGAAATCACCATAAAAAGTGGCTAGACAGGCCTTGACATGGAATCCACAGGAGAAGAGGAAGAGAGGTACACCGAAAAACACCTAGAGAAGAGACTGCGAAATTAAACATAGAGAGGCAGGAATGGCAGCTCAAGATCGACTTTGCTGGAGGAGGGTTGTTAATGGCCTATGCCTATAAAGGAGAGACGAGCATACGAAGTGAAGTGAAGTGAAGAATGCATCACAAGTCTTCAACACATATAAGTCAGAGCTTCATTCCCTCGGCCATCTGAACCCACGTCGTCTACTTCCCTATATATTTACCTCGAGCTCTCTTATCCCTGCATGTTCTAATCGGCCTCTAAATCTCCTGCCCTGGGGATTCCAGAACAAAAACTGTCTTGTAAGAATCTTAGTCGGTTCCATAAGTCTAGACTATACAGCGTCAGCGCTTTCTCTACACGACTTGGCCAACTGATATCTGCCTTGTTCTTTCCAACAGTTCATTCTTAGTTATCTTATAAAACGGGGAAGAAGACCCACGTCTGGTTAGGTACAACCTATTGGTCAGATATGATAGTCAGGGTCAGGCACAACATACTGGTCAGACATGATAGTCAGGGTCAGGCACAACATACTGGTCAGACATGTTAGTCAGGGCCAGGTACATCATACTGGTCAGATATGATAGTCAGGGTCAGGCCCAACATACTGGTCAGACATGTTAGTCAGGGTCAGGCACAACATACTGGTCAGACATGTTAGTCAGGGTTAGGCACAACATACTGGTCAGACGTGTTAGTCAGGGTCAGGCACAACATACTGATCAGATATGTTAGTCAGGGTCAGGCACAACATACTGATCAGATATGTTAGTTAGGGTCAGGTATAACATACTGGTCAGACATGTTAGTTAGGGTCAGGTATAACATACTGGTCAGACATGCTTGTCAGGGTCAGGCACAACATACTGATCAGACATGTTTGTCAGGGTCAGGCACAACATACTGATCAGACATGTTAGTCAGGTTCAGGCACAACATACTGATCAGACATGTTAGTCTGGGTCAGGTACAACATACTAATCAGACATGTTAGTCTGGGTCAGGTACAACATACTGATCAGATATGTTAGTCTGGGTCAGGCACAACATACTGGTCAGATATGTTAGTCAGGGTCAGGCAGAACATACTGGTCAGGCATGGTAGTCAGGGTCAGGTACAACATACTGGTCAGACATGTTAGTCAAGGTCAGGCAGAACATACTGGTCAGGCATTGTAGTCAGGGTCAGGTACAACATACTGATCAGATATGTCAGGGTCAGGCAAAACATACTGGTCAGACATATTAGTCAGGGTCAGGCACAACATACTGATCGGACATGTTAGTCAGGGTCAGGCACATGATGGTGGTGATGGTGGTGATGACGATGGTAACGATGATTATACACAGGCCCCTGAAAGTGCATCTCTTTATTTCTATTGTTTTTTATTGACATCCTCGCTACGTAATGTCTGGGATCGAAAGATGAGCAAGGAGTAGTAGCATTATCAACCTGCAAGGCAGGTCGTAAGAACCAACTAAGAAGGGTTGTGTTTGGCGCTGGCTATCTCATTCTGTACGCGAATTCCCGTTGCTGGTCTTTTTTTCTAGAAGAATCTAGTCCCTGCCGAAGTCATTTTAGCCGTGATGTCGCGTCAGTTGCTTTAATTATTATCTTACTTAATGAATGCATGCCTGGAATGAAAGCGGCTTGTGCTTTTAATATCAATTCTTGCAAGACGTGAGTAGATGATCTGCCATCAGTAGAATTGTACAATGTGAAAAATAACAACGGCTTAATAATTAACGGATCTACCTCTTAACGCACCCATCCCATGTCTCACATCCAAAGTCACGGCTGAATGTGTTTAAGTTTCGGGTTGGATTGCACTTTGAATTTTTCTTGTTAATCCAGGCCGTGCGCTTAACTGGGGAATATCTACCCTAATAATATCCGTTCATCACCAGTGATAATGACAACAGCAGTCAGACATGTTGTGTTGCACCGCACCTATTAGTCTGGAAGTGGCTGTATAGTCCAATTCTGGCACATAAACTCCTTCCACACACACAGCATTTTTTTTTGCGTTCGCCTTATTTCTCTATTCCCCAAGGCGGGTGTGCGTTGCACTGTGGATTTTATTTTGCGCCTGTCAGCCAAGTGCATCCGACTTCAGCATTCATTTTATGTAAGGGTCTGCTTCCTCCTGAATTTTCTAAGGGTTTGCTTCCCCGAGGTAACGGCCGATGCTGTGATGGGGATCGAACCCAGGACCTTTTGGTTGTGAGCCGTGTCACTTAATAACCACTAGCCAAGCCGTCCCCACACAACATTTAAGGTCAGAGTCGGATGTGTGAGTGACAAGCTGTCTTGTCTTGTCTGCGCAGTACAAGTTCTCTACGCCTAGGAGGTACAGTGTTCCTCGGCAAATAAGGCATCTCTGACGGTGGTTCTAGGCAATGCCTGCAAAGACACTCACATAAAACGATGCCTGTGTCAGGCATTCTCATGAGTTAACAATGAGGAAAAAAGCGTGTGAGAGATATATTAAGAGAGGCTTTGAATAGCTTCGTTTGTCCACCGACCAGACGCAGGTCCTCTTTCAGATCACCAGACATTAGTGGTTTTCGGATGCGGTTGTCTGGCATGCGTAAGACGTGGCCGGACCACATAATCGTGGTCTTCTGCAACAGTGTATGGATGCCGGCATTTTGACCTTCGTGAGGATCTCGATGTACTTTGTGTATCCTGCTGCTTGACGAAATTTTGAGGGCGCACAAAAGAGTATTCTAACTCACCGTGGGCATTCATCTGTTTCTGTTTCTGTGTCTGTTTCTATTTCTGTTAATGTGCCTGTTTCTGTTTCTGTTTCAGTTTCCATTTTTTTTGGTTCTGTGTCTGTTTCAGTTTCTTTGTCTGTTTCTGTTTTTGTTTCTGTTTCTGTTTCTGTTTCAGTTTCTTTTTCTGTTTCTGTTTTTGTTTCTGTTCTGTGTTTCTGTTTCTGTGTCTGTTTCTGTGTTTGTTTCTGTGTCTGTTTCTGTTTCTGTTACTGTGCCTGTTTCTGTTTCTGTTTGTGTTTCTGCTCTGTGTCTGTTTATGTTTCTGTGTCTGTTTCTGTGTTTGTTTATGTGTCTGTTTCTGTGTGTGTTTCTGTTTCTGTGTTTGTTTTTGTTTCTGTTTCTGTGTCTATTGCTGTTTCTGTTTCTATTTTTGTTTATAATTCTAAGAATCTACGTCACTGCACTCTGGACACACCTTTACGTGTTAAGTCTCTCTCAGCAAAAGGTGCAGCTTCTGGATTATCGTGGTTCCTGTAGCTCGCTTGTTGTACACACTCATTCTCCGTCCTCTCATGCGCCATGTTCCGCTCGAACCTCGTTTCATATCGAAACTTTGCAGTCTGTGGATTGCTGGTGTATCTATTTCGGTGCCCTCATCCAACAGACGTCCGCTGATTGATTTCGAAATGTCACTCCGATCCACCAGTAACGTACCCATGATGGAGATTGTGAAGTCAAGATGTCAGCTATTTCGCTTTGTCCTGAACATCAGCCTCACCAGGGCAGTACATCCACGCCAACCCTTGGAGGTCTGAGACATAAACAGCATTCATCAGCAACACGAAAAGTGCATTACACACTGAACCTCTATAATCCAGGATAGAGATCGATAGAGGCGAATTTTGGTCCCTCCCCCCGTCCCCCCCCCCGCCTCTCCACCACCGCCCCCCCCCCCACCTTTCTCCCAACGGTACAACAGCGCCGACGAAGTGATGATCAAACAATCGTTGTATATCCTACCAAATCTGTTTCAAGTGTCCCAACCCCATTACTTTGGGCATTTCGCCCTACATCCGCATTTAAATGTCCAATATGCCAAGCCTAAAACAGTATACAGATTTCTGTTCATTTTTTTATTATCTGCAGACGTCGGGAACTCGCTGAAGGAGTTGTAAACACGTAGACAGATATGTACAAATAAAAGCTTCAAGGATCACGTTAAAGAGAGCATATTGTTGTTTAGGACATGCACACCTTCTGCGGTAGGCATTACAGGTAAAAACCAACACTGGTAAACAATGTTCCCTTCAACCCTGTCGTATCACCCCTACCTTCCTTCTCTCTCTCTGTCTGTTTCTCTAGACTATCACCTCCTCTTTACACCAAGTGTATGTCCCTCCACATCTCAATATGTCTTTTTACAAATTTGGTTTGATGTAAGCAATGCAAACTCTAGTGACATGTCAAGTAGCATCTGACATGTAGAAACGTAACGGTTCTTACAGAACTGTTTAGTAGTAGTAGTAGTAACAGTATTAGTAGTTGAAGTAGTTGTAGCAGTAGTAATAGTAGTAAAAGTAATGGCAGTAGTAGTAGTAGTAGTAGTAGTAGTAGTAGTAGTAGTAGTAGCAGTAATAGTTTAAATTAGTAGTAGTACTAGTAGCAGTAATAGTTTAAATAGTAGTAGTACTAGTAGCAGTAATAGTTTAAATAGTAGTAGTACTAGTAGCAGTAATAGTTTAAATAGTAGTAGTACTAGTAGCAGTAATAGTTTAAATAGTAGTAGTACTAGTAGCAGTAATAGTTTAAATAGTAGTAGTACTAGTAGCAGTAATAGTTTAAATAGTAGTAGTACTAGTAGCAGTAATAGTTTAAATAGTAGTAGTACTAGTAGCAGTAATAGTTTAAATAGTAGTAGTACTAGTAGCAGTAATAGTTTAAATAGTAGTAGTACTAGTAGCAGTAATAGTTTAAATAGTAGTAGTACTAGTAGCAGTAATAGTTTAAATAGTAGTAGTACTAGTAGCAGTAATAGTTTAAATAGTAGTAGTACTAGTAGCAGTAATAGTTTAAATAGTAGTAGTACTAGTAGCAGTAATAGTTTAAATAGTAGTAGTACTAGTAGCAGTAATAGTTTAAATAGTAGTATTACTAGTAGCAGTAATAGTTTAAATAGTAGTAGTACTAGTAGCAGTAATAGTTTAAATAGTAGTAGTACTAGTAGCAGTAATAGTTTAAATAGTAGTAGTACTAGTAGCAGTAATAGTTTAAATAGTAGTAGTACTAGTAGCAGTAATAGTTTAAATAGTAGTAGTACTAGTAGCAGTAATAGTTTAAATAGTAGTATTACTAGTAGCAGTAATAGTTTAAATAGTAGTAGTACTAGTAGCAGTAATAGTTTAAATAGTAGTAGTACTAGTAGCAGTAATAGTTTAAATAGTAGTAGTACTAGTAGTTTTATAGCAGCAGTAGTGACAGTCGTAGTAGTAATAGTAGTTGCACCAATAGTAGTTGTAGTAGTAGTAGCTTTAGTAGAAGCAGTATTAGTAGTACTAGTAGCAGTAGTAGTAGTAGCAGTAGCAGCGGTAGTAGTAGCAGATGTAGTAGTTGTAGCAGTAGTAGTAGTAGTTAAAGTTTTACTGAAAGCAGAATTAGTAGTAGTAGCAACAATAATTCGTAGTAGTAGTAGTAGTAGCAGTAGTAGTAGTAGTAAAATCAGAAGTGCAGTAGTTGTAATAGTAGTAGTAGTAGCAGTCGTATTAGTGGTAGTAATAGTATATTAGTAGTAGTAATAATTGTAAAAGAAGGGCAGTATTTGTAACAGTAGTAGTAGTAGTAGTAGTAGTAGTAGTAGCAAAGGTAGAAGTGCTGTAGTAGTTATAGTAGTACAAGAATTGCAGTAGAAGTAGTAGTTGCTTACGGTAATATCAAATTTACTGTGTAAACGCAGGATAGAATTGTAGATGTCATTTTCGATGTAATAAAATCAAAGTAGCAAACACAACAAAAGCTTCAATAAAACAGTCTATGTTCCCAATTCCAACCTCTCATTTTAAATGTATCTTTATTATTCGCTTAATGTTCTTTTTTTTTTCTTTGTATTTGATCATCTCAAACTGTTAGGCATGACGACTAACTTACTATGCAGTGAATGCTGACAGAACAGGACAAACTTCGAACACAACTATTTTGGACAATTTGCAAATAACCGGAATTTCAGAGCGTCATGAAGATGGACATTAGAGTCACATCTAAAGCAGAAGTGGATATATTGAGGCCAGATTTAAATAAAATGTAGGTTGGATCTGCGAGATGACTAATGGAGTCTAATGTAAATACATATACAATCATCTAAATGGGTAGATTTAATATGGAATATAATTGTAGAATGGAAGTGAACAATATTAAAAAGATAGAAAAGGAATGGCACCTAGAGGCTATAAGGGATCATACAGCAAGTCCAGGTAGCAGTGACAAAGGCAAATGCAATGTTAGGTATGATAAAAAGTGAAATGGCTTGGCTTGGCTTCGTTCGGTCTCAATCTCCAGCTACCAAACCCTGACACGGGCCTAAGTAGCAGAATGTAGTCCAGAGCACGGAATGCGTTGTGTTGTAGTTTACAGCTTGACTGCGATATTTTACACCTTTCGGTCCAACACATCCGACTTTAGCAAGCATTTTATGAGTTCCGGGTTAGCATTCCCTTTTCGATCTCCTTAGTCAGTCTGTTCTGTTGCAGCCTGTTATCCAGGATCACCGCAAGGAGATGTAGAAGGGTCTTGGCAGCTCTGGTTCGCTGGTCCTGACGCTAGCAGTCAGCTATGGGTCGCTGATAGCCGGAAGCTCATGCGCTGTTCAGGATCTTGATCCCAAAGAGAGATATTAAACATAAGAGCATGGTAGTGATAGTCAAACTGTATAAATCATTAGTTTTACCTAGATTGAGATACTGTGTATAAGTGTGTGGCGTCCTTATCATAGAGGGGATATAAACATGCTGGAAAGGACACCAAGAAAACCAACAAAGCTGATATTGGGATTACAGAGTTACTGTTTTCAAGAAAAACTAAAAAATGACCGGCCTGTAGTGTCTAGAAAATAAAAGAACTCGAGGAGACAATACATGTTTATAAGATAATCAAAAGAAATGATAAATTAGACTATAACACGTTTTCCAAAAGACAATCACCAACAAGAACAATATGGCACAGCTACAAATTAATCAAAGAAAGGTCCCGATTCAATATTAGCAAATATTTATTTCCAGCCAGAGAGTAGTTAATACTTCGAATGCATTATCACAGAAATTAGTGGAAGCAGCGTCAATTAATGCATTGAAGAATAGATCCAGGAAATGTGAATGAAACTGGTTGTATACGGAATCTGCTGAGTTTTCTAGATGAGTATAGAGACGTTAAGTTAAAGTGTAATGATGTTCGTCGACCACATGTGATTAAGACCGCTCCCTGTGTTAGCTGTGTGGACAGTCTTTTCTCTTGCTGTGTCCGCTGAAATGGATGATTTTGATTAAATTGAGAAAGAAACTGCGCCTTTGTCATCCTCACTCTTTGGTTCTGAGCTAGCTTTGGCTAGTGGCAAGATTTATCGAGACGACTAGAGAAAGCACAGGATGCTGATTTGTCCTCAGGGTTTACTCCTCAAGCCTTTCCCTTAAACAGGTATAAAGTAAGGCAGCGGAGAGGAGATAGCTAACGTTCTGTGTCGTGCCTTCCCCCATAACCGCCACAAGTCGCAGGGACATCCCGTGTAAGTGGTCTGTTGGGCATCTCTCCCGTGCTGTGTTCTAAACCATTAAAGCCATGTCTAAATTTCACAGTGACACCAAAACCGACGCTGTCTGCAGCTACGATAAAAGGCGCTAGTCTCGTGAAGGTCAGCCGTGTGAACTAGACCATGAAAATAAGGCACATGTTCAAGCGTAGTGTTATTCATATAGCCTAAGTCTATTCCAGGATAATCGAAGAGAAGAAAACCGAATTAAACAGTCCAAATGAAAATCAACAACACGATTCCGTGAACACAATTTTAACTTGTCGGCTATTGTGAATTCCGGGTAAATCCGTGAACTGGCGGCATCTACGATGAACTAAAACACCAGAGCAATGTAGAATCGCAGCCGTTGAGGTTAATCTTTTCCACTTTTTTTTAATCACATTAAGAACACTTTTAAAATAACGTAAACGATATTGAATGACAGAGGTGATGGTGAGAAAAGAGGTGATGGTAAGAAAAGAGGTGATGGTAAGAAAAGAGGTGATGGTAAGAAAAGAGGTGATGGTAAGAAAAGAGGTGATGGTGAGAAAAGAGGTGATGGTAAGAAAAGAGGTGATGGTAAGAAAAGAGGTGATGGTAAGAAAAGAGGTGATGGTAAGAAAAGAGGTGATGGTAAGAAAAGAGGTGATGGTAAGAAAAGAGGTGATGATAAAAAAAGAGGTGATGATAGAAAAGAGGTGATGATAGAAAAGAGGTGATGATAGAAAAGAGGTGATGATAGAAAAGAGGTGATGGTAAGAAAAGAGGTGATGATAAAAAAAGAGGTGATGATAGAAAAGAGGTGATGATAGAAAAGAGGTGATGATAAAAAAGAGGTGATGGTAAGAAAAGAGGTGATGAAAAGAAAAGAGGTGATGATAGAAAAGAGGTGATGATAGAAAAGAGGTGATGGTAAGAAAAGAGGTGATGATAGAAAAGAGGTGATGATATAAAAGAGGTGATGGTAAGAAAAGAGATGATGATAAGAAAAGAGGTGATGGTAAGAAAAGAGGTGATGATAAGAAACGTCTAACAACGTGACTCCACACAAAAAGGAAACGTAATGGTTTGCCACCCAGCTAGAGGTAGAATTAGAACATTGTACTGACACTTGAGTTAAATGTTAACAGGGCTGGAGACAGAGAGTTGCACCTTCGACACTCTTAGTTAGTTAGTTAGTTAATTGATTTGTTGGGTACTTAGTTAGTTAGTTACTTTGTTAGTTAGTTAGCTAGTTAGTTGGTTGGTTACTTCGTTAGTTAATTGATTGGTTGGTTACTTACTTAGTTAGTTAGTTAGCTAATTGGTTGGTTGGTTACTTTGTTAGTTAGTTGATTGATTTGTTACTTAGTTAGTTAGTTGGTTGGTTGGTTACTTTGTTAGTTAGTTGATTGGTTGGTTACTTAGTTAGTTAGTTAGGTAGGTAGGTAGGTAGTTAGTTAGGAAGGTAGGTAGAAGGTTAGTTAGTTAGTTAGGTAATTAGTTAGTTAGTTGGTTGGTTGGTTACTTTGTTAGTTAGTTGATTGGTTGGTTATTTAGTTAGTTAGGTAGGTAGGTAGTTAGTTAGTTAGGAAGGTAGATAGTAGGTTAGTTAGCTAGGTAGGTAGAAGGTTAGTTAGCTAGTTAATTAGTTAGGTAGGTAGGTAATTAGTTAGTTAGTTAGGTAGGAAGGTAGGAGGTTAGTTAGTTAGTTAGTTCTTCTTCTTCGTACGCTATCAAACGTCAACCTGTATTTTTTCGAAAAAAGTAGCGGTCATCCTGAGGGTTAGTAAGTTCGATAGTTAGTCAGTTAGTTCGTTGGTTTGTTGGTTAGTTAGGTTAGCAGTTAGTTAGTTAATTATTTAGTTATGTAGCTAGTTAGATAGGTGGGTAGTTAGTTAGTTAATTAGTTAGTTAGGTAGGTGCGTAGGTAAAAGGTTAGTTAGTTAGACATGTAGTTAGTTAGTTACGTAGCTAGTTAGTCAGTCAGTCAGTTATTTAGTTAGGTAGTAAGTTATTTAGGTAGTCAGTCAGTCAGTCAGTCAGTCAGTTAGTTAGTCAGTCAGTCAGTCAGTTAGTCAGTCTGTCAGTGACTGAGTGAGTTTAGTTTAGTTAGTTTAGTTTAGTTTAGTTTAGTTTAGTTTAGTCTATTATAGTTCTGTTCAGTTCAGTTAAGATCTTTCTCCGAACACTTTATAGGACACCATGTATTATTTGTTTGTAACGTATATCAGCAGCCCTCTGTAGTCACCGTTTAAGATGTACATAGTCATATTAGGTGATCCTATTATTTATTCATAATCAAGGGATATCAAAATTAACTTTGATTGTATCCCATAATCACCTGTTATATGTATCCATCACCCGTAGCATCCCATTAGAGGTGGATCATGTAGTAATTGCCGTTAAAAGGGAATTAATCAAGTATTTGGAATGTTGCAGTATTCTATTATGTACTAAGAGTTACCTTTCATTGTATAGAAGTTAGTTTTCTTTCCACCTGTGCCGTTAAGCGGCATGTTGAGCTTAAGTCGTCTATCTTGCGCCAAGTGCGTTGCGTCGGTCAATGCGAGCCCGTGTCTCTGCATAGTCACTCTAATGTCATCTATCCACCTGCTTCGCGGCCGCTTTCTTGCCCTGTAGCCAGATCTGCCAGAGTTGTAAGTTTTCAGTGGAAGTTGATGAGTGTGCATTCTCATGAGATGACCAAACCAACTTATTTTCTGCCTAGGTAGTCGCAAGCGCGTTCATGTGGTTTTGCAGTTTGTTTTTATCGTCGTACAGCAGGCACTAGTCATCTGCAAAGAGTAACTAATGAATTGTGTTATGTTCTGCTTCAGATGTCTCAATTTGACCAGTCTCTGATGCAATATTGTCCATATAGATGTCAAATAACAGATTTTTTCATTAAATATGCTTCAGTCGCAAGAGAGTTTATGTGGTTTCGCTGCAAGATGGCAACACACCGGCGGCGGTCTAGTCTTGTTCTCGTGTATTATGCCATTATGGATGCGGCCAGGCCACAGATGTGACTGCAATTCACATAAGACCGTCCTGCAAGGTACTGTGCCTGGGAAGCCTGGGAGAGGGAGACCAAAAAAGAGATGGAAGGACAATATAAAAGAATTGACAGGAAGCGCTTTAGCTTAGACTAATATCCTGGCGAAAAAATCGAGACGAATGGCGTGAACTGGTTCGACGAACTGCAATAACGGTGCCTCAACGACCTTCTAGGTTACAATAACGGTGCCTCAACGACCTTCTAGAATACGGCACTGATAATGATGATGAAGGTGCAGTCCAAACTTGTCAGCAAGACGGACGTATCTAGTGTTTCCTCATGCACCTGGCCATGTTAGCAAGGACCTCTATCCACATAATTAAATTATTTTTCTTGTTCGATTGTTATTAATATTCGCAAGCAAAACCAAAATAAGTGCCAACCATCTCAAAAATAGAGAAGCAAACAAGAAAACCTACAGATTACATGGCAAGAGCACTAACACTGCACAGCTTCCAAATAGGTAGGTGTCAGACCGTACAATGTCTTACTTAACACATAGTCTCAATGTACATGTCACAACTTGCCCTGCCTGGAAACAAAGCGCTAAACGCAAGAAACAACTGTATCCGAATATTGGCTAGTACAACATGAAGAGCACAGCCATCTGTTCTTCGGACATCAGCACTCGCCCTATGCCTCTCAGCAGCGGAATACGGCGAGACAATTTGGAGAAATTATGCTACGCAACACTCTTTGGAATAGCAATAGACGAGGCAGTGAGGATAGTGTTAGGATGCCTAAATCCTACTCCACTGCTAAAATATACTTTATAATTGGCATAGCTCCACTTGCCGCCACAAGAAGCGAGGCTCTTGAAATTGAACGACAGAAACAGGAAAATGCCCCCAGTCACCAAAGATTTGGACATCATTAGCAGATGACAAGACTCAAATCCAGACGTGTGTTCCTTAAATCAACAAAACCCGTACAGTCAAGCCCTGAAAGTCCTCGCACTGAATGACGGTACGAAATGATACAGGACCAAGGGATCGGGCGTCAGGAGGAACCTGCCCCTGGACGTCCCTTACCCTACTCACTTTGGAAGAGAATAAATAGACTTCCAACTGGCGTATCACGATGTAGGAAGAACTAGAAGAGATGGGGTCTCTGAGACGGCGATACATGTGTCTGCAGTGCGGTATAAGACCCATGCTATCTGATGATTTATCCCAACCTTCCGGATACAGTAAAAAGTAATATGGCCGCGCCTGACTGGCTGCGCTTTCGACTCACTCCGGTGTTTGTGTCGTTTTCTGTAGTTTGCTAGTTCCTGTTGGGGTTATAATTCACGAATCCTTCACCAGGTGGTATCAAGGACTGTATTCTGTGGAATTCATGTCCTTTCGTTTGGTTATTATGTTGTTATGCTGCATCTTGCTGCCACTGGGCCTGGCTTAAACCGTGAGAAAACAGTCCAAGATGGCGTTGAACGTTCTGCTTGACTGCACCACAGAAATCAGCCCAGGTTTTTCACACACAAAGGCCTTTCTGCTTGGACTTTCTCCTGTCCCCCTCCACCGGAAGTTACACCCTACCTCTCTCAACCCAGTATTCTTAGCACAGCAAGTGTCACGCTAACCTGAAGGTTGACACAATCCAGAGGCCACAGGGACGGAACGCGAAGAAACAGGCACGGACAGACTAGGAAAGCCGACACAAACATTGGTTCAACACACACTCCTCGCGGTCCTCATCCCAAGGTTGCGGAGTACTGGCTTCAACCTGGTGAGTCTGTAGGGATTTCGGTTGACACACTACGCACGAACAATCCTCAGTAGTTGGACATGGTAGTGGTTGATCGTCGAAACGGGCCTTTGACACATAACCGAATATTTGTATTATTATTCCGATATATATGACGAGAGAGACATGATGGGGGCGAACGAGTGGTTATCTGTTGTTAGCTCATCGTATAACAGCTGCTTGGGGATGCGCGCATCGGACATTGGAACAACATGGCCCGTCCATCCTAACTTTCTTTTTGTGGAAAAGCTATTAGATGCCCAACGTGGTAGGTAATCTTACTAAGAATTCCAAAGCAATGCACTTTGTCCTGCCTCCAGACCCTAAACAATCTACGCAGATAGCTCAAATGGCTTCTCTTTGTGCGTTCTCAATCTCCCACTACCAAACTCTAACAAGGGCCTAAGTAACAGAATGTAGTCCAGAGAACGGAATGCGTTGTGTCGTAGTTTACAGCTTGACTGCTATATTTGCGCCATCTTTTGAGTATCGGGTTAGCATTTTTCTTCGATCCCTTCTCCTTAGCTAGTCTGCCCTGCTGCAGCATGTTATCCAGGATCACCGTGTGGAGATGTAGAAGGGTCTTGTGAGCTCTGGTTTGCTGGCCCTGACGCTAGCAGTCAGCTATGGGTCGCTGACCGCTGCAGATCATGCGCTGCCAGATATTTCAAATGAAAACAATTTAGTTGTCGAGAGTAAATGTTATGCACTGTCCATGTTTCGCAGGCATCTAGCAGAATAGATAACAGAAAAGCAAGATTCATTTTAACTTTAGTGTCAACGCTGATGCATTGTCAGCTCCAATTTTTCGCATTTGCAAGCTCGCAATTAACCTAAAAATCGATATTCGCCTTTCTAGTGAGGATATTGCCTAGGTAGGTGGAACTGTTCTAAGACGTTAATTCTGTGTAACGAAGAAGAAGAAGAAGAAGAAGAAGAAGAAGAAGAAGAAGAAGAAGAAGAAGAAGAAAACGAAAAGACCAGGAGGGAAAAAAAGAAAAAAAAGAAGCGGATGAAGAAGAATAAGAAGCGAAACAAGCAGAAGAACAAGAAAAGGACCAGCAACAACGACAACAAGAAATAGAAGAAGAAAAAGAAGAAGAAGAAGAAGAGATAAAAAAAATAGAAGAATTTAAAAAACAACGAACAATGAAGTTTCCCGAACTCACATTTAGAGAATCCGCAAATCTGAAAAAAATTTGGAACAAATCAACCACTGATCCTTTCTTCACTTTTCTCAATATTATCCATTTTGGGCCGTCTTCTAGAGTTCTGACTAGAAGATTCCATTTTACATTTTGGTGTCCACTTTTCTTGGTCTTGTGCTCTTTGGTCTAGATATTTGTTCTTCTCTTGTGGGGATTAGTTCAGCGCATGTCATGTTATGTGTGTAAATTATTTGTCACATCTATCAATTATGTGTTAAATTAAACAGCGTGGGCTGTGTTTACGTGTGTTATATTAGTAGTACACTAGTTTACAAGACGGTCCATGACTGGCGCATTTCAAATATACGTTGTTTAGACACATGAATTACCCGGCTCGAAATATGAGCAACAACCAATTATGCTGTAACCTACCCGACATTTTCAAAAGAAGCAATTAAGGAGGGGTAGACAGATATCCAAGAAAGAGAATTGAGTCTGTCGATTCGAAATAATTCGAAGGACTACAGCAACTAATTTCAGCCGTAAATGAACACAGTAAAGATCAAAATATGTTTATTAACATAAACAAAACAAAGATAATGACCACAGAAAAAACACAATGTCAATATAACTTTACAGTGGGTGATGAGGAAGTAGATCAGGTCACACATATTGAATATCTGAGCTCCAGAAAGCTCGAAAGAAATCAGAAGAAGACTTGAGAACATAACTTGAGAACCCGGCCGGAGAGTTTCAGTTCATTGAACGAGGCATGGTCCACAACTATCAAACAATGCAAGTTTGGGGCTGGCCGACCAATATAGGTCGGCCTTCTGTTCTCACGGTTTGAACTGGGAATCTCCGTCAACAAGCGGTCAGTCAGTGTTTGAAAGACAATGCAGCCTTTCTTTGGGACACGCGAGTTCAAATAAAGTTGGTGGGAAATGAACTCAAGAAAGCAAAGTCATTATCGAAAAGCGGGAAAAACTTAGCTTATAAACGGGAGTGAGACAGTATAGTAGACAGATCAGAAGCAGCAGGCAAGGGTGTCCTACCAGACAGTGTAGTGAGTAGCACGTAGTCTAGAACAAGTAGATAGTTAAAAGTTACAGAAATTTATCCAGTGAGTGACAATAGTAGAGTCATAGAGTTAGAAGCCACCGAAGCAGACCAACACGGAAAGGCAACAAGAGACCACACACATATAAGAATCTGTCTGTGTGTGATGTTCTGTTCAAGTCGTCGTCGATAAACATCTTGCTCGAGTGACCTGACTTCATTCTCGTCAGACGGAGACGTGTTGCTACAATACGAAGCTGTAGTCCTAAGACGACCGTTGTGATTTGTGGGTTTTCCTCGTCCTGACAACCACAGTAACACAACCACTGTCGTCTGTCATAGACACGAGCACAGCAGCAGACACGAGCACAGCCGCAGATACGAGCACAGCTGCAGACAGAGCACAGATGCAGTCACCGACTGCCTTACGAGAGACGAGACAAGTGGTCCAGTAAACATCCCTTTTTAGTAAGCTGAGAGGACAGATAGATGAGGACTGAGAAATTGTCGATAGACTTCCATTATATCAACGCACAGAGATAGACAGTGAATAGAACAATTGCTAGATTCCGACCACGTGATGAGAACCCTGGGTAAAGTTTAGTACTAGAGTAAGACCTGTGCTACTTGCACGAACCTTTAGAAGTAATCTTAGTCAGTTAGAGAAGTGATCATAACCAACCATTTGAGAGACATTACAATTAATTACATAATTGATGAACTGTATAATATGATATAATTATTAGCGATTTGATTGATGTGCATATTATTTTACTTGTGTGCGAAAAATACATGCTGTGTTTTACCTGTGTTAAAACATAATTTTTGGAATTTTAATTTAGAGTGAGTTAAGGAGTGATAGTAAATTAAAGAAGATTAGGATAGAACATTAACGTTTTCTCATACATATATATTAAATGATGCCGTGACTTAGGATATAAAATTATTGTTAGGATTGTTATTAAGAGACCGATCAGCCCCGCTCTGTCGCCTGTATTTCGACATTGTACGATATGACTAGTGGAGGCCGATCCGCGAGTACCACATATTGTAAGACCATGCTGAGGAGGCTGTATTGCCAGGGTGTTCCTTGATCTCTTTAGTCTTTCTCCTTTCTTTACAGCCAGAAGACCTCTGCGAGCGTCATCAGCCTTTACGTCCCCTCCAACTGACTTTCTCTAAACATCTCGACCCTGAGCAATTTTTCCCAGCCCTAGGATGGGATGTCGCAAAACTTCACGTCCATCCTGCATATACCCTTGGAACTCTGGCACGACCGATTCTTCTAGCCCCAATGTTAGCTGTCCGTAGAGAAAATCCTTTAGCAACATCTCATCTCCCATGCGGTAAACATGCCCCAACTATCGAAGACCTCGCTGGCGCTGCAGTGAAGTTCATGTTATGAGTGTTTGCTTACAGTAAGACCAGATTATTTAGCTCTCTTTCTCTCTTGCCACCAAATCCTCAGTTTACACAGTGAAAGGTGTTGATCCTCCGTTCTTCCTGAGTGGCAGTGCTATTCTACACACACACGAAACACCAAGAAACGAAAAGCAGAATAAAAAAACAACTAATTAAAAACTAAGACATCACCTGGACAAAAAATTAAATACTAGACACACAGACAAGTGTGGCGGAGGTCAGGTTTCAAAGGTAGATCATTAAATGAATATCTACACATACCATACACACAAGTTGCGCATTACCTTACTTAGATAGATAGATAGATAGATAGATAGATAGATAGATAGATAGATAGATAGATAGATAGATAGATAGATAGATAGATAGATAGATAGATAGATAGATAGATAGATAGATAGATAGATAGATAGATAGATAGATAGATAGATAGATAGATAGATAGATAGATAGATAGATAGATAGATAGATAGATAGATAGATACCTTGAAGGACACACACAATGGAATGTGGGTGTGTTAATTAGCAAGAATTCATTCAGTAACACACTGTGAATCGTGTGCTTCAGTCTTATGTGTGATACAAGAGACGTTCTTGCGTTCATTATTCGCCGTCTTCTTCTTCTTTTTCTTTTTCTTCTTTTTCTTTCTCTTCTGCCTCTTCCCCTTCTTCTTCTTCTGCTTCTTCCACATCTTTTTCTTCTTCTTCAGCTTCGTCTTCTTTTTCTTTTACTTACGTTTTTCTTCTTCTTCTTTTTCATCTTCTTACTGTTCTTCTTCTTTTTCATCGTCTTCATCTTCTTCTGCTTCTTCTTCTTCTTCTTCCTCCTCCTCTTCTTTAAATTTAATTTCTTCTTTTTCTTCTTCTTTTCTGTTTTCTTCTTTCTCTTATTCGTCCACTTCTTGTTCTCCTTCTTTTTCTTCTTCTTCTTCTTCTTCTTCTTCGTCTGCCTCTTCTTCTTCTTGTTCTTGTTCTTCTTCTTGTTCTTCTTCTTCTTCTTTTTCTTCTTCTTCCTCGTCTGCCTCTTCTTCTTCTGCCTCTTCTTCTTCTTCTTCTTCTTCTTCTTCTTCTTCTTCTTCTTCGTCTGCATCTTCTTCTTCTGCCTCTTCTTCTTCTTCTTCTTCTTCTTCTTCTTCTTCTTCTTCTGCCTCTTCCACTTCCACTTCTTCTTCTTTTTTTTCTTCTTCTTCTTCTTCTTCTTTTTCTTCTTCTTCTTCTTCTTCTTTTACGTCCGCTTTCAGATGTCAACTTGAAAATATCAACCCTGTAACTATTGGTATGTCCAGGAATAGTATCGGTGATGGCCACGCGTACTTTCTATGTTCCTCGCATGTTGGACACATTTGTAGTAGATGTTCAGCAGCCATTTTGTCCGTTCCGCAGACACATTCATCTGTGTCTCTTATCCTTAGTTTGTGGAACAGATGTTACGAACGATGCCGCCAATTGTCGTTCCTGCTGCACTACGAACACATCACATCTTTCAGTTATCGATCACACGTTTGTCAAGCTCTAGTAGGGCCAATGTTTGACATTAATTGCTTTACTCTGACCAGGATTTAGCTTATAGATACAAACGAATCCATATCTATGAATATTTGGGAGATAGTCATTAAGTAGCAGCAATTTTATTATAACGTGCATTGAAGAGTATGTACAACGGAAAATCTTATTTCTGGACACAGAATGTTGCTTTAGCATTAATCTAGCTAGGAATTGTGACGATCGAGCAGTATGGGCATGCGCAATTTAGCGTACAAAATGACCGCCCCGGTATCGACTAGCAGCGTGGACGAACAACGAGGCGTTATTCGTTTTTTGTGTGGTCAGAGGGCATGAAACAACTTGAAATCAACAGCCGAATGATGGTTCAGTATGATAACAGTTGTTTCTTCTTCGTTCGTTCTCTTTCTCCCGCTACCAAGCCATGTTGTTATTGTTGTTGTTGTTTTGAATTCCTACAATGAGTAGGTTACTCTTATGTGCGCCCTGAAAAGGGCGTTAAGTGACGGGTGGCAGTAGCGGTTCTCACATCTCGAGCGTGCTGATGAAGGTGGACTGGAAACCTCCAGGCAGTTGTGCTATGATTGTCTTCATCTGCGTGTCGCTCACTACTAGGGAGATCACGCCGAATCTCACCTTGTTAGCCTCGACAACAGCCCGTTTCCAGGACGACCAACGAGGAGGTCAGGTGAGGGTCTTCGCCAGTATATTTCTCCTAACACAGGATAATATTTTGTGATCAGTGTGTTTTACCTGACCAGACGTTGCCTCATCGTCCCGTCAGGTGAGGGTCTTCGCCAGTATATTTCTCCTGGCCCAGGCTAACATTCTCTGATCAGTAGATTTGCAAGTAGCAGGATGTAGTCCGGAGAACCGAATGTATTTTGTTGTAGTTTACAGTTTGACTGCTATATTTCCACCTTTGAGTCACATACATCCGACTTCAACATATATTTTTTGAGTGCCGTGTCAGCCTTCCCTCTTTGATCCCTTCTCCTTAGCCAGTCTCCTCTGTTGCATCATTGTATCCAGGATCACCGCATGGAGCTGTAGAAGGTTCTTCACAGCTTCGGTTTGCTGGCGCTGAATCTAGATGTCAGATATGGGTCGCTGGTTCTGACTAAAAGTCAGATATGGGTCGCTGGTTCTTACTTAAAGTCAGATATGGGTCGCTGGTTCTGACTAAAAGTCAGATATGGGTCGCTGGTCCCGAATAAATCTCAGATATGGGTTGCTGGTTCTGACTAAAAGTCAGATATGGGTCGCTGGTGCTGACTAAAAGTCAGATATGGGTCGCTGGTCTCGACTAAATCTCAGATATGGGTCGCTGGTTCTGACAAAAAGTCATATATGGGTCGCTGGTTCTGACTTAAAGTCAGACATGGGTCGCCGGTTCTGACTAAAAGTCATATATGGGTCGCTGGTTCTGACTAAAAGTCAGCTATGGGTCGCTGGCCCTGACTAAAAGTCAGCTATGGGTCGCTGAGCTTGACGCTATAATTCAGCTTTGGGTCGCTTGCCCTGACGCTAGAAGTTAGCTATGGTTCGCTTGCCCTGACGCTAGAAGTTAGCTATGGGTCGCTTGCCCTGACGCTAGAAGTTAGCTACGGGTCTTTTGCCCTGACGCTAGAAGTTAGCTATGGGTCGCTTTCCCTGACGCTAGAAGTTAGCTATGGGTCTTTTGTCCTGACGCTAGAAGTTAGCTATGGGACGATGGCCCTGACGCTAGAAAGCTATGGGTCGATGGCCCTGACGCTAGAAGTTAGCTATGGGTCGCTTGCCCTGAGTAGAAGTCAGCTATGTTTCGCTTGCCCTGCCGCTAGCAGTCAGTTATGGTTCGCTTGCCCTGCCGCTAGCAGTCAGTTATGGTTCGCTTGCCCTGCCGCTAGCAGTCAGTTATGGTTCGCTTGCCCTGCCGCTAGCAGTCAGTTATGGGTCGCTTGCCCTGACGCTAGAAGTTAGCAATGGATCGCTGACGACTGCAGCTCATGCACTGCTCACATCTCTAACCCAAGCGTGATACAAGATTGAAGTCTTGTTTCAAGACCCTGAAATGCCCAAAACACAAAACCTTGGCAACATTGAACGAAGTTCATGCCGACAGCAACCCTTTCAACTCCACTGAGACTTGTATCTACTTCAGCAGTAAACAAAACCTCCCACGCACAAACCCAATCGGACAACATTCGAAAAACCGGCGTGGCTGCTGTCTTCATGAACTCATCAGACTGAACAGTTCCTTCTTCTTCTTCTTCTTCTTCATCGTACGCTGTTTACAGCGATATACGTTGCACTGTTTTATTTTGTTAAGCATGTGGCTCAGTGCATCCGATTTCAACAGGCGTTTCTGTAGGGATGCCCTCCTTAGCCTTTGGCTGTCCCCAGCCTATCTGCACGGCAGCAGTTGTTTTCGGTCAGAGTTGTCTCTCTTAGGGAAGTTGTATTGGAGGACTATCCAATCTTCACCACTCGTGTCTATAAGGTGTGGTGATGATATGATATGATGGACTATGTACTAGTTTGTACTATCCCGGAAGAGAGGCAGTCCAGTGTGACTGTGTCTCAGGATCGTCACGTCCTGCCAGAAACGTAGCATATGCATGTGCGTGAGGTATCTCTTTGCTCCCTTTATTTTCTCGGCTCATCTGCAGTGATGGCACGCCTAGCATTTCCCGCCACCTGGGACGTTGTCACAAAATGTCCGCTGGACTGCATCTCTTCTGCGTCCATTTGGATGACTGATAGCAGACAGAGGTAAAGAGCGAGGCAGGAGTGCATTTAACCAGGGGACAAGCCTGGTCATGGCACGGAGATGTTGTTCGCTTAGTGTGCGGAGATATCTAATGATCAAGGGTTGCGTCTCAACAGTTCGCAGTGAGGTGGCTGCTCTACTGCTTACGACACCCCGACCGAGAACTAAGTCTTCAACTAGTGGTTTTCCCGCCTCATCGCCGTATAGGGTAAATATCGAGCAGCTTCCCGCCCGCTTTGATCGGTGGACGGCAGAGATCTCTTTCTGCGGCTCGACCGGGTCGGGCTGAGACGCGAGCCCCAGGTCCCAACCATATCGTAGCCTCCCATCGCAGTGGTGCGGCGATTTAGGGCGGGATTCCGGCTTAGAGGCGATCGGCCGTAATCCCTCACATGGTAGCCTCGCGCCATTGGTTTATGAGCCTAGTACGTGGACAAATGTCTGCGACTCCTCTCGAATTGAGCAGGATTACCGTAGTAACGCCCTGTCATTAGTAGGGTAAAACTTACCTGTCTTCCGAGGGTCTTCTTCTTCTTCTTCTGCGTACGCAGTCTGACAGTAACCATTATTTTTTCGAAAAAAGCGGCGGTCATCCTGAGGCTCTCGCCACTGCCATAGAGCTTGTCTTGCAGTTCCACTGGTAATTGCCACATCTGCTCTCTTTGATCCTCGTATGTCGGGCAGTTCGGCAGCAGATGTTCAGCGGTCATTTTACCAGTACCGCACGGGCATTCGTCGGTACACCCTATCTTCAATTTGTTGAATAGGTGGTACCTCAGTCTGTTGTGGCCAGTGCGAAGTCTGAAGACAACGACCTGCTCTCTTCGGTTCAACTGGTAATAGGCATCGTTTTTGGTGTAACCAGTATGTTCGGTTTCCCATTTGGTCATGTATCTGGCTTTGATAAGCCGTTTTGACTCTTCGTACGTCATACTGGTATCTGTTTGTGGTAGTCTTGCACCTTCTTTTGCCAGTCTGTCTGCCTCCTCGTTGCCTTGGATGTTGCAGTGTGACGGAACCCACTGTACCACTACCCTTTTTGGTGCGGACTGCTGGATCAGTGTTTTTCTGGCTTTTTAGCGCTGTGACTACGGCGAGAGAACCTGTCAGCAGGACTATATGGCTCTCATTTTCACTGTGTGTCACCATTTCTTCCACTGCCGCCCTCAGTGCCTCTGCCTCCGCTCTGAAATTGCTTGTGTACTTACCAGTAGCGAATGACAGTGTTATTTTTATTCCATTTGGTAGGTTCAGGAATGCTCCTGCCCCTCCGTTCTGTGTAGTGTTTGTTACAGAACCGTCAGTGTATGCATGGGTCCAGTCCATGCTTGGGTAGCTTTTCGTTATGAAGCTTAGGGTAGTATCTCTCTTTTCTTTTTCAGTCTGGCAGTTTTTGTTTGCAATTCCTGGTATATTTTCTACCACCTCTGGAAATATATCCTGCCTCCAGGTAGGTTTTCGTACAGTAGTGATGGGTTTTGGTGTTGTTAGTGCGTTTATGGGATCTTCGTGCATCTTTGCTTTGGCTATTTCTGCAAAGTTTCTCCACTTTAGTTTTCCATTTCCCAAATTGTTTAGTCTCTGGTGCATTGGATGGTCCGTCAGTCTTCGGAGTTTCTCTGACTGCAGCTGGGCTCTGCAGTCTCTTCTATCGGTCATGGATTGCAGTTTTGTAATCTTTTCAAGTTCTACAATTGGCGTTGACTTCATGCCACCTGTTATAATTCTCATGGCTTGGTTTTGAAGTTTGTTAACTTTATCGAAGTTCGCCTTCGCTGCTGTTGTCCATGCCGCAATGCCATACTCGAGAACTGGTCTCACTCTTCCAGTATACAGTTTCTTTAGTTTGCCTTCGTCTGCTCCCCAGCTTGTGCCAGCAAGTTTCCTCATGATTGCCATTCTTTCTCTGGCTTTCATTGGGTTTCTCTCAATCTGACTTTTCCATGTCATGCGCCGATCAAATGTGACTCCCAGATAGGTTGGGTTGTCGTTTGGCTGCAGGATTTTGCCATTTAGACTTAATTTGGTACTTTGTGGTTTTAATGAAAGCGAGAATATTGTGCATGTGGTTTTCTCCTCGTTTATTTTGACCAGCCATGAGTTCGCCCACTCTTCCAGCGATGTTAGGGCCGTCTGCATCCGATTTCTTGCTATGGTGAGATTCTTTTCAGAGGTCCACATAGCCAGATCGTCTGCAAACATTGAGCTATGGACTCTTCTTGGTATATTCTCTGTAATATCGTTTATATATACCAGGAAGAGTGTGGGTGACAATACTCCCCCTTGGGGTACTCCCTGCTCGAGTGTCACCTTTTTGCTCATCTGCCCTTGTACTTGGACTCTGGCCGTTCTTTGTTTGAGGTAGTGGTTGATCCACTTGTACATCTTCCCACAGACATCACTTCTTCTTAGCTTGACTCTAAGTCCATCTTTCCAGACTTTGTCAAATGCCTTTTCCAGATCCACCCAAACAGCTACTGTGTGTTTCTGTGCCTGGTAGGCATCTTCTATCTCCTGGGCTATGAGGATGACCTGGTCCTCAGTGGATCTGTGCTGTCTAAAGCCGGCTTGCTGTGGAATTAGTATTCGTTTTTCTTCCAGATGCCACATCAGTCTGGTGTTTATCATCCGTTCCATCAGCTTGCCGACACAGCTCAGTAGGCTTATGGGCCTGTATCCATTTGGATCTGTTTTGTCCTTTCCTGTTTTTGATACTGGTACCAGTATTGCATCTTTCCATGCCTGTGGTACAATTCCCCTTTTCCAGCTTTGGTTCAGGACCGATAGCAGTTTCTTCTTCGCTGTTTGGCCCAGCCCCATCAGCATTTTTTTTGTTATCCCGTCTTTTCTGGGAGATTTCCTTTTCTTTAGTGTTCTCATAGCCTCTTCCATTTCGCGCATTTTCCGAGGGTCTAATACCACACACGTTCACTATTAGACCCAACGAATAAATAGAGGGCTTTTAGTCAGTCAATTGCCAAGTGTCTGAAACCTGCGATTCCGCTAGGGTTAAGCAGGATTACCGTAGCAACTCTCTTTCATTAAGAGTGTAGGACTGGCCTGTCTTCCGTGGGTCTAATTCCAGCACACGTTCTCTATTAGACCCAATGAAAGTGCTCTTGGCCTGTCGATCATTTCAGTGTTGGCGTGTTGAGTCAAATTAAGCCGCAGGTTCCACTCCTGGTGGTGCTCTTCCGTCAATTCCTTTAAGTTTCAGCTTTGCAACCATAGTTCCCCAGGAACCCAAACACTTTGGTTTCTCGGAAGCTGCCCGCAGAGTCATCGAAGTAACTCTTGCGGATCGCTAGTCGGCATCGTTTATGATCAGAACTACGACGGCATCTGATCGTCTTCGCGCCTCTGACTTTTGTTCTTGATTAATGAAAACATTTTTGACAAATGCTTTCGCAGTAACTCGTCTTGCGGCTATCCACGAATTTCCCCTCTATCGCCGCAATAGGAATGCCCCCGTTTGTCCCTGTTAATCATTACCTCCAGTAACGAGAACTAACAAAATAGAACCGAGGTCTTATTCCATTATTCCATGCACCATTATTCAGGCAGCCGAGGCCTGCTTTGAACACTCTAATTTTTTCAAAGTAAACTCGCCGGCCACCCGGGACGCTCAGCGAAGAGCACCCGCGGGAGAAAGCCTGCAGACGGTAGGGCAGGAGACAACAGGCAATGAACCGGACCGCCCGCCTGCGCCTGAGATCCAACTACGAGCTTTTAACTGCCACAACTTTAATATACGCTATTGGATCTGGAATTACCGCGGCTGCTGGCACCAGACTTGTCCTCCAATAGATCCTCGTTAAAGGGTTTAAAGTGTACTCATTCCAATTGCGGGGCCTCGAAAGAGTCCCGTATTGTTATTTTTCGTCACTACCTTTCCGTGCCGGGAGTGGGTAAGTTGCGCGCCTGCTGCCTTTCTTGGAGGTGGTAGCCGTTTCTCATGCTCCCTCTCCGGAATCGAACCCTGATTCCCCGTTACCCGTTACAAACATGTTAGGCATGTCACGTACCATTGACATTTGATAGGGCAGACGTTTTAAAGATGCGTCGCTGGCACATGAGGCCATGCGATCAGCACAAAGTTATCCAGAGTCACCAGTGGGGACGCCGCAACCCCGCCAGGGGAATAAACGTCTGTTTTTGAACTAATAAAAGTGCTCTTTCCGCAAGTATTAGCTCTAGAATTACCACAGTTATCCAAGTAGGATCGTGTCATCTAAGGAACATCGACTGATTTAATTAGCCATTCGCGGTTTCACAGTGATACAGTATGAACTTATACATGCATGGCTTAATCTTTGAGACAAGCATATGACTACTGGCAGGATCAACCAGATATCTGTCGGAGACGTACGAACCACACACACCGGTCGGCGATGGAAGAAAGGATGGATGTGTAAAAAGCCTCACTAGGACGGCCTCAGGGACCGACTGACGGACGGACGGTTGTTCCGTCAATCACTCCGTCGACCTAGGACCGCCTGACAGGGGCCCGTACACACACCAGACGACAGACCGACCGGTCTCGCTCGGGGAGGGATGGCAGCGCTCTGTGAAGAACGGATCCCAACGGCCCCGGCGATTATTTTCACTGGGACTGGAGACGATTTTTGGCCTGCCGGCCTGCCCTTCTCCGACGGGTTGGTCGGGTGAGGACAGGGCCTTTAGGCACGATTTCTGCTTTCCATTTGCCGATCAAACGCTCTTTGCAAGAGAATGACCACCAGCGAGACGAACTGTCGAGATTGGCTATAGGCCTTCTCATAACCACCACGGACTGACAGAGCTTCTCGACACGGACCACAGTAACGCACCGTTGCCAGCGGTACGACTCCACAAAATTGGTCCCGCTACAGTGCCAGGGAAAGGCGGGCAAGCCTGTTAGGCAGGCCCGCGCTCTCACTCCGTCTGGCGGGACTGATATTGCTGTACGAAAACTGGATGAGAGTCAATCGCACCAGCGAGAGACCAGCCTCAGTTCCGAAGCCAATCCGAAAACTTGCAATGTCCCGTATGACCTGGTCTCAAACGACGAATTCCCCAGACAAAAAGTCCTCAAATGCACACTCACGGTGTTAAATCGTTGCCGTTGTGCACTATTTGAACATGTGGTCTGTCTTACTGTGAATGCCATCGTCATCCAGGTCCTAACTCCCTTAAAGCTCTCCATAATGGTCTCGACTCCGCGGTCGTTCGTTCAACCTGGTTAGGTCAAAAAGAAAAGACATTATCCTCATTGCCATCAGCCTAGGACTCAGCCACTCATTGGGCTCATCCTTGGTAAGCGCCACGGCACATCACTTAAGCGGACTACTTAGCTATCTACCTACCTACTTACCTACCTAGCTGCCTGTCTACTTACCTTAGTATTTGTTTGTTGCGTTCGCCTTATTTCTCTAATCCCCAAGGTGGTGTGCGTTGCACTGTGTTTTTTTTTATTTTGCTCCTGTCGACCCAGTGCATCCGACTTCAGCATGCATTTATGTAAGGGTCTACTTCCTCCTATATTTTCTAAGGGTTTGCTTCCCGGGGGTAACGGGTGGTGCTGTGATGGGAATCAAACCCAGCACCTTCTGGTTGGGAGTCGTGTCACTTATAACCACTAGCCCACGCCGTCACACCTTAGTGTGACAGTGAACATTAGTCTTGTACCCTCAGATACATCTACAACATTGCTCTAGCCATGGTCTTTGGTTTTAAACCGTTAATTGTTGTTCTATTGCAGACCATGTTGTCGCTTGAACAGACTAGCTACCAGTTTATAATGTGACAACTTCATAATGTGAGAACTTCATAACTTCATAATGTGAGAACTTCATAATGTGAGAACTTCATAATGTGAGAACTTCATAATGTGAAAACTTCATAATGTGAGATCTTCATAATGTGAGAACTTCATTATGTGAGAACTTCATAATGTTAGAACTTCATAATGTGAGAACTTCATAACTTCATAATGTGAGAACTTCATAATGTGAGAACTTCATAATGTGAGAACTTCATAATGTGAGAACTTCATAATGTGAGAACTTCATAATGTGAGAACTTCATAATGTGAGAACTTCATAACTTCATAATGTGAGAACTTCATAACTTCATAATGTGAGAACTTCATAATGTGAGAACTTCATACCTTCATAATGTGAGAACTTCATAACTTCATAATGTGAGAACTTCATAACTTCATAGCTTCATAATGTTAGAACTTCAAAACTTCATAATGTGAGAACTTCATAACTTCATAACTTCATAATGTGAGAACTTCATAATGTGAGAACTTCATAATGTGAGAACTTCATAACTTCATAATGTGAGAACTTCATAACATCATAACTTCATAATGTGAGAACTTCATAACTTCATAATGTGAGAACTTCATAATGTGAGAACTTCATAATGTGAGAACTTCATAACTTCATAATGTGAGAACTTCATAACTTCATAATGTGAGAACTTCATAACTTCATAACTTCATAATGTGAGAACTTCATAACTTCATAATGTGAGAACTTCATAACTTCATAATGTGAGAACTTCATAACTTCATAATGTGAGAACTTCATAACTTCATAATGTGAGAACTTTATAAATTCATAATGTGAGAACTTCATAACTTCATAATTTGAGAACTTCATAATGTGAGAACTTCATAATGTGAGAACTTCATAATGTGAGAACTTCATAATGTGAGATCTTCATAATGTGAGAACTTCATTATGTGAGAACTTCATAATGTTAGAACTTCATAATGTGAGAACTTCATAACTTCATAATGTGAGAACTTCATAATGTGAGAACTTCATAATGTGAGAACTTCATAATGTGAGAACTTCATAATGTGAGAACTTCATAATGTGAGAACTTCATAATGTGAGAACTTCATAATGTGAGAACTTCATAACTTCATAATGTGAGAACTTCATAACTTCATAATGTGAGAACTTCATAACTTCATAGCTTCATAATGTTAGAACTTCATAACTTTATAATGTGAGAACTTCATAATGTGAGAACTTCATACCTTCATAATGTGAGAACTTCATAACTTCATAATGTGAGAACTTCATAACTTCATAGCTTCATAATGTTAGAACTTCATAACTTCATAATGTGAGAACTTCATAACTTCATAACTTCATAATGTGAGAACTTCATAATGTGAGAACTTCATAATGTGAGAACTTCATAACTTCATAATGTGAGAACTTCATAACATCATAACTTCATAATGTGAGAACTTCATAACTTCATAATGTGAGAACTTCATAATGTGAGAACTTCATAATGTGAGAACTTCATAACTTCATAATGTGAGAACTTCATAACTTCATAATGTGAGAACTTCATAACTTCATAACTTCATAATGTGAGAACTTCATAACTTCATAATGTGAGAACTTCATAACTTCATAATGTGAGAACTTCATAACTTCATAATGTGAGAACTTTATAAATTCATAATGTGAGAACTTCATAACTTCATAATGTGAGAACTTCATAATGTGAGAACTTCATAATGTGAGAACTTCATAATGTGAGAACTTCATAATGTGAGAACTTCATAATGTGAGAACTTCATAACTTCATAATTTGAGAACTTCATAATGTGAGAACTTCATAATGTAAGAACTTCATAACTTCATAATGTGAGAGCTTTATAACTTCATAATGTGAGAACTTCATAATGTGAGAACTTCATAACTTCATAATGTGAGAACTTCATAACTTCATAATTTGAGAACTTCATAATGTGAGAACTTCATAATGTAAGAACTTCATAACTTCATAATGTGAGAGCTTTATAACTTCATAATGTGAGAACTTTATAATGTGAGAACTTCATAACTTCATAATGTGAGAACTTCATAATGTGAGAACTTCATAATGTGAGAACTTCATAACTTCATAATGTGAGAACTTCATAACTTCATAATGTGAGAACTTCATAATGTGAGAACTTCATACCTTCATAATGTGAGAACTTCATAACTTCATAATGTGAGAACTTCATAACTTCATAGCTTCATAATGTGAGAACTTCATAACTTCATAATGTGAGAACTTCATTACTTCATAACTTCATAATGTGAGAACTTCATAATGTGAGAACTTCATAATGTGAGGACTTCATAACTTCATAATGTGAGAACTTCATAATGTGAGAACTTCATAACTTCATAATTTGAGAACTTCATAACTTCATAACTTCATAATGTGAGAACTTCATAACTTTATAATGTGAGAACTTCATAACTTCATAATGTGAGAACTTCATAACTTCATAATGTGAGAACTTCATAACTTCATAATGTGAGAACTTCATAACTTCATAATGTGAGAACTTCATAACTTCATAATGTGAGAACTTTATAAATTCATAATGTGAGAACTTCATAACTTCATAATGTGAGAACTTCATAATGTGAGAACTTCATAATGTGAGAACTTCATAATGTGAGAACTTCATAATGTGAGAACTTCATAACTTCATAATTTGAGAACTTCATAATGTGAGAACTTCATAATGTAAGAACTTCATAACTTCATAATGTGAGAGCTTTATAACTTCATAATGTGAGAACTTCATAATGTGAGAACTTCATAACTTCATAATGTGAGAACTTCATAACTTCATAATTTGAGAACTTCATAATGTGAGAACTTCATAATGTAAGAACTTCATAATGTGAGAGCTTTATAACTTCATAATGTGAGAACTTTATAATGTGAGAACTTCATAACTTCATAATGTGAGAACTTCATAATGTGAGAACTTCATAATGTGAGAACTTCATAACTTCATAATGTGAGAACTTCATAACTTCATAATGTGAGAACTTCATAATGTGAGAACTTCATACCTTCATAATGTGAGAACTTCATAACTTCATAATGTGAGAACTTCATAACTTCATAGCTTCATAATGTGAGAACTTCATAACTTCATAATGTGAGAACTTCATTACTTCATAACTTCATAATGTGAGAACTTCATAATGTGAGAACTTCATAATGTGAGGACTTCATAACTTCATAATGTGAGAACTTCATAATGTGAGAACTTCATAACTTCATAATTTGAGAACTTCATAACTTCATAACTTCATAATGTGAGAACTTCATAACTTTATAATGTGAGAACTTCATAACTTCATAATGTGAGAACTTCATAACTTCATAATGTGAGAACTTCATAACTTCATAATGTGAGAACTTCATAACTTCATAATGTGAGAACTTCATAACTTCATAATGTGAGAACTTCATAACTTTATAACGAATTGTATAATTGATACCCCGAGAGACACAAGCTGAAACACTGCACGTCAATTCTCTTAGGTGAGTTCATTGTTCATTACAAGCTTGAGTTTTATTGGAGAACTCAAATGTTTTACCCTTATTAAATAATGTATGGACGAGGGACAGTCATTACGTTACAGCAATTGTATTAATAATATTTTAACAAGTAGGGTACACATTCTTTTTTGTGTTTTATTTTCTCGACATAGCCCCTGTGCCTGACTATTCACTTTGTCCATCTGTCTTCTAGCTTGTGGATGCATTCTAGTAAAAAGGTTTTTAACTTAACTTAGCGTCTTTATACTCGTTTAGAAGACTCTGCAGAGTCTGTGGACAACCAGTTTCATTCACATTAATTTGCTCTAAATGCTATGCGCATCCAATGTATTTTTAAATGCATTAATTGTCCCTGCCTCGACTACCTCATATGACAATGCATTCCAAGCATTCACCCCACTCTAACTAAACAAATATTTCCTAATATCTAATCTGGACCTTTCTGTAGTTAATTTGTAGCTATGCTCTCTTGTTCTTGTGGTTGGTTCTATTTTGAAAAAGTTGTTATAGTCTAATGTAGCCGTTCCTCTGATCATCTTATAAACCTGTATTAAGTCACCACGAATTCTTCTCTTTTCTAGACATTGTAGACCAGTTTTTTCTGAGTCTGTCCTCATAACTGTAAATCTGGAATCCCACTATCAGCTTTGTCGCTCTTTGTGGTATTCTTTTAGCATGTTTATATCCCCTCTATTTTAATGACTCAACACCTGTTAACAGTACTCCAATCTAGGTTTAACTAAAGCTTTATACAGTTTTGACTATCACTTTCTTGCTTCTATGTTTAATATTTCTTCTTGTCATACCTAGCTTAGCATTTGCCTTTTTTTTTTTTTTTTTTTGGTGTGACCTTTAACCAATGTTGCACCCGTTTCATAACTTCGTTATCAGCTGCCTTATTACCCAGGTCATCATGGACAATGTTATACACAGCGATGAGACTCGTGTTGAAATAGATGACTGATTTATCAATAGATGTTGCTATGGACTAGCTGGTCGATCTACTGTTTCACTCTTCCAGTTGCCAAGCGTCATGGTTTCCCACTCCGCGGTTCATTAATTACGTTTTGTCCTACGCTTTGAAATATCTTTACCCACCCATACACTCTTGTCGGACTCCAACGGATCTCTTTAGCCACCCAAACACTCTTGTCAGACTCCATCAAATCTCTTTAACCACCCAAACACTCTTGTCAGACTCCATCAAATCTCTTTAGCCACCCAAACACTCTTGTCAGACTCCAACAAATCTCTTTACCCACCCATACACTCTTGTCAGACTCCAACAAATCTCGTTACCCACCCATGCACTCTTGCCTGACTCTAATACATCTCTTTATCCACCCTTACACTCTTGTCTGACTCTAACAAATCTCTTTATCCACCCATACACTCTTGCCTGACTCTAACAAATCTCTTTATCCACCCATACACTCTTGCCTGACTCTAACAAATCTCTTTATCCACCCATACACTCGTGTCTGACTCTTTTCAGGGCTTGGTAGCGGGAGTTTGAAAACGAATGACGAAGAAGAAGAAGAATTAACTGTCTCCATACTGGACCTTCATTCTTCTGTAGATTCTAGGTTGTTTCACACTCTCTGGCCCCCTAAGAAAAACCAGAATAATGCATCCTTGTTATTCCACGATGCGACTCAACAGCTGGGCGGCCATGCTGTACGCTAGATTACGCATTTGCATACGACTCCCCCTTCAAAGCCCCTACTTTGAGCATTGCTAAAGAGCCATTTTGTGTCCTGTAATACGATTTTCTGTTGTACATACTTCCTTCTATGTACTTCATAATAACAATCCTGTTACTTAATGATCACCCCTCGAATATTCCCAGATAGGGAAAGGTGTGTAACTTACGGCTACACGCCTGGTCCGAGTGACTCTATTAATGTCAGACGTGGACCCTACTAGATTTGGACAAACGTCAGATTCATAACTGGGAAATGGGATGTGTTCGAACTGCAGCAGGAAAGACAATTCGTGACAAAATGTGCAACAACACATTGAGGGAATGGTATGGGCTACACCAATTTTGTTTTCTGCTCTCCCCTTATTCTTCAATTGCCAAGATGGTGTGCATTGCACAATGTTTTTGTCTTTGCGCCTGTCGGCCTAGTGCATCCGGCTTCGGCATGCATTTTATGTAAGGGTCTGCTTCCTCCTGCATTTTCTAAGGATTTGCTTCCCCAGGGTAACGGCCAGTACTGTGATGCGGAGCGAGCCCAGCACCTTCTGGTTGTGAGCCGTGCCCCTTAACCACTAGCCGACTACATCGAATAACTACTTTACTGAATCACAGAAAATCAAATGGTTTAGTCACCTAACAAGGCTGAAGTATGTTCTTCTTGCCGCGAATTCGTACAAGATGGAGGTTTCAAGGTCCTGAGCAAGAGGTCCATCACGGTGACCATGGATAGAGAGAGGGTCAAAGA
>JAVGWX010000015.1:19488710-19491210 GCA_036924085.1 Ariolimax columbianus | reverse complement strand
CGTGATCAGGAACGATGACATCAGGAGACTGATGGGAACAACACCAGGATTAGACTACATTGAAAGACAGCAACTAAAATGGGTCACGTAACAAGTCTTCCGCAACACAACACCTCCCAACAACCAATGCTATTTAGATATAACGGATTCAAGGCCAACGGCTTACATATATATATGAGGCGGTGAATACGATTGGGCATTTAACAGAATAAGCAAAAAGAATAGAAAGAAAGAAGGTTTTCGATCTATCTCATCTGCCAGAAAAATACTGAACTTAATGATTTAAGAGCAGTACTCTGTCAACTGTGCCAGCAGTCCGCACCAAAAAGAATAGTGGTACAGTGGGTTCCATCCCACTGTAACATCCAAGACAACGAGGAGGCAGACAGACTGGCAAAAGAAGGTGCAAGACTACCACAACCAGATTCTAGTAGGACCTACGAAGAGTCAAAACGGCTTATTAGGGCCAGATACATGACCAAATGGGAAACAGAACATTATGGGTACACAAAAAATGATGCTTATTACCAATTGAACAGAAGAGAGCAGGTCGTGGTCTTCAGACTCCGCACAGGCCACAACAGACTGAGGTACCAACTATTCAATAAACTGAAGAAAGGTGGCACTGACGAATGCACCTGTGGTACAGGGAAAATTACCGCTGAATATCTACTGCAAAATTACCCGACATACGAGGACTAGAGAAAGCACATGTGGCCATCACCAGTCGCAACACTAGACAAGCTCTATGGCAGTGTCGACAGGATGACCGCTGCTTTCTTCGAACAAATTCAAGTTGACGTCTGACAGCGTACGAAGATGAAGAACAAGAAGAAGAAGAAGAAAAAGAAGAAGAAGAAGAAGAAGAAGAAGAAGAAGATCTACCTCATCTAAATTCTTATCAAAAGGTTAAGGACATTCTACTCACAATTATTTACCAGCCCTGCGCGTCCTGAACCAACCCCGTCAACCTTGAGGATAAATACTCCATTTCGTGAGTCAAGACAATAAAAAAACGAGTTACCAAGTCCGTCAATAAAGATATCCCACAGCACATTGATCTAATACAAATGACCACAATAAAAACATCCAACTTAACAGCTGTCTGTAAGTCCATTCATAGGGTTTGATCGTAAGTACTCGATCGAGTCTCTATATCATAAAATTATAATTATGTGATACGGAGAGACGTGATAATAAAACGTCCTGTTGAGTTATAGATTATAGAGTGTTTTTGGTTGGGACAGTCCCCCTAGTTTGACTTGTTATGCTGGAGAAGTTAATAGTCGTTACCGATAGCGTGTACATATCGTTTATAGGTAGGCTCAGATGCCGTGAGACGTTTAGTATCATTTATAGCGCGTACAAATCGTGTATAGCTAGGGTCAAATCCGCGAGAAGGTATGTCTCATTTATAGCGCGTACAAATCGCTTATGGGTAGGGTCAGATGCCTCGATAGGATGATAACAGAAACGACATAAAGGTCTTCATCTACGAGGAACAATTTTGGGACTGCGTGGGCTAGTGGTTAAGTGACACGGCTCACAAACCGAAGGTGCTGAGTTCGATCCCCATCACAGCACTATCCGTTACCCCGGATTTTTATTTTGCGCCTGTCGGCCCAGTGCATCTGACTTCGGCATACATTTTAAATAAGGGTCTGCTTCATCCTGCATTTTCTAAAGGGTTGCTTTCTCGGGGTAATGGCCGGTGCTGTGATTGGAATCGAACCCAGCACCTTAGCGTTGTGAGCCGTGCCACTTAACTACTAGGCGACGCCGTCCTCTTCGTTCTGGAGAGTGATTTCGACCAAACGTCTTTCAAGAAAGGCCTGAGTCACTCTCAATTTGTCCTCCAGTGATTTTGTTATTGTCCAGGTCTCAGGACTGGTATATCGCGGGGAGCACAATGGAACTGATGAGGGAGGCCGGAAGGTTCTTGTCTTGGCTACACAAAAAATGATCCTTTTCACCAGTTGAATAAAAAAGGAAGGGTGGTGGCCTTCAGACTCCACACACGCTACAACTGACTTACGTATCATCTATGTAATAAACTGAAGATAAATGTTACGTACGATGTACCTGTGGTACTAGGAAAATGATCTCTGTGGTACTATGACAATGATCTCTGTGGTACTAGGAAAATGATCTCTGTGGTACTAGGACAATGATCTCTGTGGCACTAGGAAAATGATCCCTGTGGTACTAGGAAAATGATCTCTGTGGTACTAGGAAAATGATCTCTGTGGTACTATGAAAATGATCTCTGTGGTACTAGGAAAATGAACCCTGTGGTACTAGGAAAATGATCCCTGTAACACTAGGAAAATGACTCCTGTGGTACTAGGAAAATGATCCCTGTAGCACTAGGAAAATGACCCCTGTGGTACTAGGAAAATGAATCCTGTGATACTAGGAAAATGAACCCTGTGGTACTAGGAAAATTAACCCTGTGGTACTAAGGAAAATGAACCCTGTGGTACTAGGAAAATGACCCCTT